>CM049827.1:30759416-30984416 GCA_027422435.1 Schizopygopsis pylzovi
CTTTCTCGTCCTCGTGTGGATTCCTATTTCCTTACCCAGATCAACAGCAAAATGCCATCGCACCTTAAAGCAAATTTCAAACCATAATGCATATTGCTTTTGTATGCTGACATTTCTTAGAGATTGTTGAAAGGTTTTGTTCTTGATGTTCGTGTGAATAGGACTAAAATCAACCTGAAATTAAAATTGACCAATTTGATTAATATACATAAATATACATTATTACAGTGCACAATTCATCAGTACGTTATTATAAAAGGTGAAAAGTATTTCATCAAAATACAATGACATAAAATGACTGACATCCATAGATTCCTTAACTGTCAGCATAAAGGTCCTTGATGAGCGAAATTCATTTAATTTGCACTTTACAAGCCTGATTTTCTCATCTTTTTAATCTTCACACATTCTGCTTCCTGAATGGTGCTTTTGTCTGCTTCTCTTATTTTCTCATTCACTGACTGTCAGTTGAGGTAGTGATTGACCAGTTCATCACTGTTGAATTGGACCACACTGCTCTGTTATTGCATGCAGCCCTCATGGGCCACGGCATCCTTTTTATTGTTTTGACATCCAGTCAATCTTCTCACACAATTCAGACTGCAAGTTCACAACTCTGTTAAAACCATGTATGTGTTGTTGTAACCATTAACAGAACTTCACATCTTAAACTGAGAATAAATATAATTTTTTTTGGTATGTATTATATAATCTCATTTAACATGTTACAAACGTTGCATCGGGCTATGTACAATTTTATTATTTTCCCCTGAAATGTATTTGTTTGTTATCTTTCGTTCTAAATCACTCTACAATTACAAAGACCAGACCTAAACTAGTTTATTAGAAGCAAAACTGAAACTATCAGTGTTTGGGAAATATGCTTGACTTTAATTGCATTAATTTGCTTTGACATGCAAAGAACGCAGCACATTTCAGATGATAAATATGCCATTTATATTCTGGAAAATATGGTGTTTGTGTATATACTAGTATTAGCATTAATTAAATAATTTAATGTAATTATATTTAGATGGCTTTCTTTTTAAATTGCATACTTCAGTAATGTTGATATTTGATTTAATGTCTAGTTTTGTGTCTTTCAGGCATCCTGCTGATGATGTCCTTATGTGACGAGGTTCACGTGTACGAGTACATTCCTTCACTGCGGCAGACGGACCTGTGCCACTACCACGAGCGTTACTACGACGCCGCCTGCACTCTGGGAGCATACCACCCCCTGCTCTACGAGAAGATGCTCATCCAGCGCATGAACGTCGGCTCCGAGGACGACCTCAAACGGAAAGGCAAGGTCACGCTCCCCGGATTCAAGAACGTTCGCTGTGAGCCCTGAACAGAAACATGCAATAACGGCCTTTGTAAAGCAGAAGAGGTCTTCAGACTGCACCGAGACTGAGAACGGACAAAACCTTCTGCTGTAGTTCACTCACAAATGTGTTCCCTGAGCTTAAATAAAGATGGTCACAACAGCAATAGATATGTCCTGAGAAAAGCTTTTTGGATCTGTGGATGTTCGTGGTGTTAAAAGCCATAGATTTTTTTTTATGGAACTATTTTTCACAGGGTTGGAAGTATACGCAGTCATAAACACTGAAAGCTACACTGTTGGGGGAAATCAAATCATTCACACAAATACGTTTTAGCATGAAGGCTAGATTTATTCTACGACTCAAAATCTGTCCATAGATTTGTTTTCCACATAATGACAGATTTTAAAGTTTCCTGCCATAATGCTATTGTTTCTTGTAAATTAGGTGTCGTTTTCTGCTGAAATATACTTTGTGCCACATTAACAAGTCTCTTTGAGAATATTTTGCTCGTCCGGTACGTCTCGCAGAACTGTGGCAAATGAATCAATAGTTGTTGTTTTTCTTCCTCTGTGTAAATGTTTCTTTGAAAGCAGAGTACTTTAATGTACCTGTTGTTCAAATCAGCTTCAAAGAGCTTGTAAATGTGACCATGGTTCATTTAATTCTCTTCTAGTCATTTTATACTTTGAAAAATCTGTCTAGACGGGTGGTTTACAAAAAAAGTTATTATTGCTTGTACTATTATAGACTCATTGCAGCACTGTAAATGTTATTTGGGACTTTAAGGCTAACAAGTACAGTGGTGATATTATTAGTTAAATATATACTGAGGTTTTTAATATCTTGTAGCCCCTAAAGTCAAGAGGATTTCTTGACTCCAGCTGGAGCCGTCTTTAAAAGCGAATGAATTACGTTGTCTTCTCTTAAATGTACAGTTGTTAATTTAATGCGATTCACTTTGTGGTTTGACTTTTCTACAGGAGGGAAAAGCTTGAAGGTTTATTTACTCGTGCATTGTTTCAATGGTGTGCCATTTTAATTAAGACCGAACACTTTCGCACGCTGATTTTTCTGGAGATCTGGTGAGGGGAACTAACGTCTGTTTTAATCGCGGTTGTATATCGTAGAAGTATAAGTAGTAATTGATGATTTCACTCAGGAGCTCACGATACTCTCTCACCAGGGTGAAATATTTCATTTTCCTTCTAGTCCTATGATAGGAGGTGTGTATAGCTAATAATTGACCTTTACTCTGTCCTGTTTCCCCATGTTGGGGGATTGTAGATGGAACTGAAGAGTAACGTGGAATACGAAATTAAGTTTGGATGTAAAAATGTTTAGAGCATCTTCTCAGTATGACTCCGTGTTGGGCTGGCCGTGGTTGTCGGGCATGTGTAACCAATCACGGTCCATCGCACTTGCCTCCAGTCTGTGACAGTCGGATAATTACATTTTTTATTGTTTTGTTTTTTTTCAACACTTTTTATTGACAGGGTTAATGGAAAGGAAATGACGGGGGGGGGGGGCATATAAACTAGCTACTGTTCAAACAATTGGGGCGGTTACATTTGCTATTATTTGTTCAAAAAAACAGTAATATGGTCTCATATTACAATTTAAATGACCCGTTTTCTATTGTGATATATTTATTCCTGTGGTGCCGAGCTGGATTTTCAGCATCATTACTCCAGTCTTCAGTGTCCCATGATCCTGGTGCTCAAACAAACATTTCTTATCAATATTGATAACATTTATGTGAAATGGAAATCTTTTGACATTACTCTTATTTTTACTGTCACTTTTGATCCATTTAATGTGTCGTTGCTGATTAAAATGTTGTGTATTTAAAAAAAAAAAAAACAGACCCCAGAATTTTGAATCGCGATGTACACCAACCATCAGGCCACGGCTCTGCCTGACAGTTGTTGAAAGGACTAAAACTCTGCCTTCTAGTTTCTCTCTAGTCTTTGATGCTCTACGACCAGAGGTGGAGTCGTGTGTCCTTCCTCTGAATGTCTTTTAAGCCTTTAACAACAAGTGTTTCAGCGGCATAACCCCATCCCTGTTTCTCACTGTCAGGAGACCAGGTGACCGGAGATACAGCCGTTTTAAGAGTAGTATTTGAAGTGATTACTGTAAATAGTTTTGGATTTTTAATGTCATGGGGTAATATGACTAATTTGGGGGTGGGTGGGGGGGGATGTACATTACGGTGCACAGAGCATGTGACCGAACGCAGGGCTTGTTAGTGTTCATGGTAAATACCTTTGCAGTTCTAGAAACATTAGGATTTAGTCTGTAATGGGAAATGTGAGCTGGGTCTCTGGGTTTAGGTCTTTTTTAAAGAAAAGAGGAAATGCAGGTGATATCACTGGTGAACTTCAGTGCTGTGTCGTAGATGTTCAGAGGTCTGTGCCAAATGTGCTGTTTTCCTGTGTGTGTCTGAGAGAGAGAGAAAATATTTGCATGGTACTACATTTGTGGTGCTGTGTATCTGTGCCAACTTTGATTTCTGCGTTTAAAATGCACTGTCCCGTCTATACTTTCTTTTCTCCTTCCATACTTTTCCTGAGGCAACACAGCCTCTTTTTGGTCTGTTTTTTTTTGGTCCGTGAAAAAGTCTTAATCTTTAGACTGTAAGTATCTGCAATTGTCTATTATAGACCAGTTCACTTTCAAACAACATGGGATGTTTTATGTTTATTTCTCCAAATGTTAATACACATTTGCCAATGTATTAATTTTTAAACCACTAAATATTTGTGTATTCTTTTGACCAATGTTTCGATAATAAAACCTTGACCTTTACTTGACCCAGTAACATTGTGTGCTACCTGTCTATTTCTTGTCTCCTTCGGTTTTGTAAAAATATAAATATTTGACATTATTTACAGAATATTGTTCATAAATACAAGAAATACAAAGTGCGTGTGTGGTCAGAATTGTTGGTACCCTTGGTAAATATGATCAAAGAAGGCCGTGGAAATTAGATCTTCATTGGTAATCCTTTTGATTTATTATTTAAAAAAATGCACAAAAATATAACCTTTCATTGGAGAATAAGAATTTAAAATGGAAGAAATATTATGAAGTGTTTTTCTCTAATACACATTGGACACAATTAAAGGTACCCTTTTATTAAATACTTTTTGAAACCTCCATTTGCCAAAATAGAATAGGAGTCTTCTCCTATAATGCCTGATGAGGTTCGAGAACACCTGACAAGAGATCAGAGACCATTTCTTCATCCAGAGTCACTCCAGATCCTTCAGATTCCCCACTCATTTATTACAGGGTTCAGGTCAGAGGACTCGAATGGCAGAAGCCCAGTGACCCATTTTTGTGTTGTTTTTAAGGTTTGTTTTTGGATTATTGTCCGGTTGGAAGATCCAAACATGGCCCATAATAAGATTTCTAATGGAGTCGGTCACTTTTTGATCAGTGATGCCATGTGTCTACACAAGATGCCCAGGGGTCTGTACCGTGATGGTAGATGAACAAATTCAGAGTGATAGGATAAGTTTTGAATCGACAAAACCAAACCACTCCAATACGGCTTTGTTGGTACCGTGATGGTGATCATCAACTTTCTTTATTCAGGCTTTGATCCTGAGTTTGTGGAGCACGTGTATGTGTGACATAACTGGCAAACAGCCAATCACGAGCCTTGGTTAAAGGTTAAAAGATTGACGAATATGATTAATTTAAATGCATTTACAATGAAAAAAGTACTTGTTCATGAAAGAGGACAAATAAAATAAATGATCTTGCTTTATCACTGCAGTCACAAGTGAAACTTGTTAAATTAGTTGATATAGTTGGAAATATACAGCGATAGAGACGTAAGGTCACATGTCATTTTTAAAGCATGATCTGTTGATTCTACAACTTATTTATATTACATTCATTTAAAACAAATGATTTCTAATAACTGTTAAACTAAAATTGCTTGTGTGTAATGGATTAATAATAAAATAAATCATCGTTAATTTATGATTTATATAATTATCATTAAAGCCAGACAATTTTTTAAGTACTAGTGACCTTTAATATCGAGCAAGATAAACTGGGGGAGTGACTTTCTTTGTGTCAGACATGTGTCCCCTTGCTCACATCTGATTGGTCCAATTTCAGTTTGGACTGAAGCAGGTTAGCCGTGCAGTGTAAGCTACAATGGCAATGAACACAGCTAAAAGCCAAGCCACTTTCATGGTACCTAAAACCCAGGATTAGTGCAAACTAAACTGAAACTTACCTGGCTAGCCAGAAAATCCAGCTTCATGGTACAGGCTCCTAGACCTCCAGCAGAAATATTGGCCCACAACATTAAAAATACAGCAGTATATTTCATTTTACACTTTTTTTTTGTATCCCAGTGTTCACCAAACCCATCTTGAGTGTTTGATGCTAAAAAGCTAATTTTAAGTTACATTGAACCATAGAACTCACAAGCCAGTCCCATTAGCCAGTGGTGTCTGATAACTGAATATGCTGGAGATTGTTGTTGGTGAAAGCATTTTCTTTTCGTTCTTTTTTGAAGCCCTCCCAAACAACATGTGGTGATGTAGGTGTTGTTAGATCTTTTTTTAAGGTTTTCTGACCCCGAAACTCTTTCTCTGCAATTGTCCAGCTGTGGTCCTTGGAGAGTCTTTAGTCACTCAAACTCTCCTTCTCATCGTGCATTAGGACGATATAGACACACGTCCTCTTCCAGGCAGTTTCGTAACATTTTATGTTGATCAGAAATTCTTAATTATTGCTCTAATGGTGGAAATGGGAATTTTCACTACTCTAGCTCTTTTATTAAAGCCACTTCACTAATTTGTGAAGCTCAATTATCTTTTGATGCATGTCAGGAATATATTATTAGTTTTTTCTCATTGTGATGGGGGATTCATTTGGAATTTGGGCTTTGTTTTCCCTTCTATTTATATTTCTGTGAAACAGGAAGCCATGGCTGGATAATTTCATGTTCATATTCATGCTGGTGTTCTCAAAATTGTGAATATGAATTGAAATATATTTCAGATATATTTTACTCATAAGAATTTCTAGGGGTACCAGTAATTGTGTATAACATATATTTGAGAAAAACATTTATTTCATAATGATATTTTCCCCATATTAAATTCTTATTCCCAAATGAAAGCTTAGATTTTTGTGATATTTTTTAAATAAAAGATCAAAATGATTAATGCAGATATATTTTCACAGCCTTCTTTGATTATATTCACCAAGGAAACCAACAATTATGACCGTGTGTGTGTGTGTGTGTGTGTGTGTGTGTGTGTGTGTGTGTGTGTGTGAGCGCACACGAAAAAAAATCTCTTGTATTTTATGAATACTTTTATATAAAAGTTACAATTTATGTGATGTTGTTACAGTGTAATTGCACAAATACTGAGTAATCTCAATTAACTACATTTACTTAATATAGAGTTCATGGTTAGGGTATTGTTTAGGGTTTGTTGCTTGTATTCATGCATATTTTACTATTATTTTTATAGTGAATACACAACTGTTCATTGTGATCATTGACACCCTCCATAAAAAGTGTACATCACAGAGGGTCATTGCTGAAAGGGTGGCTGTTCAAGGAGTGCTGTATCAAAGCATATTAAATGCAAAGTTGACTGGAAGGAAGAAATTGGGTAGGAGAATTTGCACAAGCAACAGGGATGACCACACGCTTGAGAATACTTTCATGCAAAACTGATTCAAACACTTGGGAGATCTTTTCAAGGAGTGAATTGAAGCTGGAGTCAGTGCATCAAGAGTCACCACGCTCAGACATCTTCAGGAAAAGAGCTACCAAGCCACTTCTGAAACAGAAACATCGTCAGAAGCATCTTTCCTGGGCTAAGGAGAAAAGAACTGGACTGTTGCTCAGTGGTCCAAAGTCCTCTTTTCAGATGAAAGTACATTTTGCATTTCATTTGGAAATCAGGGTCCCAGAGTCTGGAGGAAGAGTGGAGAGACACAGAATCCATGTTGCTTGAAGTCCAGAGTGAAGTTTCCACAGTCAGTGATGATTTGGGCTGCCATGTCATCTGCTGGTGTTGGTCCACTGTGTTTTCTGAAGTCCACAGTCAACGCAGCAATCTACCAGGAAATGTTAGAGCACTTCATGCTTCCTTCTGCTACAAGCTTTATGGAGATGCTGGTTTCATTTTCCAGCAGGGCTTGGCACCTGCCCACACTGCCAAAGGTAACTAAAGCTGTTTCAATGTCTATGGTGTTACTGTGCTTGATTGGCCAGCAAACTCGCCTGACCTGAACCCAATAGATAATCTATTCAAGAGGAAGATGAGAGACACCAGACCCAACAATGCAGATGACCTGAAGGCCGCTATCAAAGCAACCTGGGCTTCATTACACCTGAGCAGTGCCACAGGCTGATTGACTCCATGCCACGCCGCATTGATGCAGTAATTCATGCAAAAGGAGGCCCAACCAAGTATTGAGTGCATAGAAATGAACATAATTTTCAGAAGCCTGATAATTGTTTAAAATATCAGTTTTTATTGATCTTATGTAATATTCTAGACACTGAATATTGGGTTTTCATTATCTGTAAGCTATAATCATTAAAATTTCAAGAAATAAAGGCTTGAAATATTTCACTCTGTATGTAATGAATCTAGATAATATATGGGTTTCACTTTCTGAAATGAGTGACCAAAAATATTGACTTTTTTAATATTTTTTTCTTTTTTAGATGTACCTGTATATATATATATGAGGGAAAAATGGTATGATTTAGTTAGTGATGTTACCTGTTTGTTCATCAGGATGTATATGAGTGGGTTGATAACCGTGCTACTCTTGGCGAGGAGAGAGGGAACCACGCTGGCCACGGGTGAGATGATTCCTGGCCGGCCAAATGTAGCCATCATGGCCACAACACCGTACGGCATCCAGCACAGAAGGTAACACACCACCGTGGTGATAACCATGAACAAAACATGGTATTCCCGTTTTCGCACTGCTGTCTTCCGTATCTTCCCTACCTGAGAAAGAGAGACAGAAACAGACACTCTAATATATTTGATTGATTGACGAACATTCTAAAGAAATGGAGTGCTACAGGGGTAACATTTTTTGTAGGCCAAAACCAGTGGCGTAGCAAGTCCACATGCAAAAAAATTAATTTACAGACCACCCCCCACACCTAACATCATTGGCTCCAACTTGATTAATTATTGCACATTTTTCTTAACTAAATAATGTTACGTGACTATTCAAAATCTGTTTTATTTATGGTATTGTTTGGATATAATATTTAAAATTTCAAGTCCATTCATCATTTGTAGCATGCAAGCCACCCTTTGTGCGTTATTTATATAAAAACTCAGTCTCAGCCTTCTGTCAACTTTATAATAAAATACTACAAACAATAAATGTGTTTTTATGCTCTTAAATTTGTAGTGAGATAACTATATTTGCCTCAGTTCAAGCGGCAATGATATTTTCCTATTTAATATTTGCAGCACAAAATAAACATGAATAAATATTTGAATGCATGTTGAAAAAAAGGTGGAAGTCAGCGTCATGCACTTATTATTATTTTTTGTGGGGGGGGTTCACGCCAGTAAGCTAATGTTTTACTTATTTTTTCCTTTTTTAGGCTGTTCGAAATATTCCCAGTAATTAAACTGTAAGTAAATGCATTTTGCACCTTTTATATATGATGTTAGTTCATCTATAAGGGGCGATGGGAAAATTAGCCTAATGTTCTATTAGGTCATTATATGGAAATGTCAATTTTTCTGTCCCTAGCCTTTATAGAAATATTTCACTTATTTTTTTAAGTATATAGAATTCCAAGCCCCACAAAACTGCTCGTCCCCACAGCCATGTACAGAGAAATAGTGCTTTATTTTGAGATCCAAAACAGGTTTTTCTTCAATTTAAAATACAATAATGTATTCAGAACTATCAAATATATCATGCAAATTACATTTCAAATCAAGCTTTTAGTTGAACTCACTGGTATGACCTGCTTTATTGTTAGGGAATTGTAAAGAACTAGAATAAAAATGGATTAAAACTACTTAATTTAGTGAGTATACCATGATTGACAACATGTGGTTTGATTCCTTGCAAAAGCCGTTTTGTAAAATACATTTTTCATGACATTTTTTAATGTTGTTATACTGTCACTGGCCTGACCTTCCTTATATGGGTAATAAATCCACGAAAAAAAACATTTAAAAAAACTGTCATTTATGTATGTTCATAAAATCAAAAGTTAATCTAATGTGGTCTAATAAATTTTTTTTGAAAAATAAGTACATTTTAAGACATTCCCATACCAAACGTGGACATTTCTGTAGAATGGCACATTAACTAAACATAAAATCCGTCTTTTTACTTAAGTAGCACATATGGGTGTCATGCCTTAACCTGTTAGCCAGCACTCTCCATTTTGGGACTCACAGCTGAAAAAGACATACCTAATTTAAAATTATAACAGTTGCTGCCCCCGCCCCCCACGTTTGAGTAAAAATAATTATTTACCAAATGTATTGAAGAGGTCCACAAGCTATTAAACTATTTTAGTCATTATACAAACCACTGTATGTTTTTAAATTATAAAACTATTATAGACAGAATCGTAGACATCATATAAGTGATTTATTTGACCACTAAAACATACAATAAGAATAATTTGAGTAATACAAAGAAAGAAAAAAATAGCTTTGTATGTAGCATACACACATGCATACACACATACATCTGATTGCCAGACATACACTGATATAGCCAGACATTCACAACGATTGGTGGTAATAGTCAGTAATCACAGCTAATTATCAGCCACACAGATGCTAATCATACAGATACAGCCACATTCCCCACAAAACACAAATACACATATATTAAAAATGTTGGTGAAAAAAAGGTTTATTTTGTCTAAAAAGCTGATCGCTAAGTTCCGCCCTCATCAGAGGACAGGTACGTCACGCACGTCCTGATTTTGCTGAGTTATATGTGTTCCTGGGTCAACATATATTGTTGACTCTGGAACAACATTTTAATCTTGACCATTTCCCTACACCTAAACCTAACCTTACCCATGAGTAATCCCTAAAATCATAGGAAATGATAGATTAATGACAGTGATGTACAAGCACCAAACACTGATCATAAGCCTAAACTTCACAAAAATGTACAACTTTTTCTTCAAATCTGATTGGTTAATAACAATGTTGTTCCAGGGTCAACAAAAATGTTGACCCAGGAACATGTCGCACTTGGTAAAATCAGGTTCTGCGGTACGTCACAGCGTGCGTCACAGCCCTCGCGAGAGCGCGCCATAATTAAAATAAACAAATTTCTGCTTTATTTTTTCACTTTTTTGGGGAATGGTCTCATTCTGTGTGTTATCATTGAAATTATCATTTCATTATCAAGACTTCAGTCTCAAAAACTCCCAATATAATTACTGAAGCTGTTTGAACAGTGAAATGGATATATTACTAACATCGTACATCGTAAAAATAAAGGGAATAAATGAAAACAGCTATAGGCTATATCGTTATCAGCATGTTGAAGTAGATTTGTGACGCATTGTCTCTAAGAGAATAAGCGGCGTCAGATGCCAAAAGTTCCGTTATTACTCCATCATTCCGTTTTGACTTTCACTTTCTGCTTGTAGTGAAATTACAGGTTAAGATGTTCACCAATAAATCTTGCACTTAGTTTGCATTGTGCAAACCCTGGCACAAACGTGTGCTTGTGTGATATCATTGGCTCGCCTTCATGGTTTAAAACAGAATTATTTCCAACATTGCGATGTAACCAATTGTCCCGCCCCCCGTATAGAAAACATACCGAACTGTGACACCGCTGTGTCGTATCGAACCGAACAGTGAATTTTGTGAACAGTTACCCCTCTAGATGTAATGGATTCAAAGATAGATTGCACAAAAATGTAATCAAAAGCAAGTCTTTGGGAACAGCTAGAAACTATTTGGAAAACAATAACAACAGAGACTGTGGAAAAGTACATAAAAACAATGGCAGCAAGAATGCAAGCTATCAAGGCCAAAGCAGACCATACAAAATAAAAATAAAATATATAATATTGTTTGGTTATTATGTGTGGAGGTTTTGTTTTGTTTCAGGTTACTTGCCTAAAAAATGACAATACATTTTTAGTTTTAGACTTTAGTTTCAAGATTTTGACAAAATCCTAAATTAGTTTTCACTTTTTATTATGACAGGTGGCCTAATACATTTGTAAAGCATTGTATTATAATTTATTTATACTTTTTTTCTAATAAAAATTCCTGTGGCTCAGTGGTAGAGCATTACGTTAGCAGCGCAAAGGTCGTGGGTTCAATTCCAAGGGAACACATATACTGACAATAAATGTATAATCTGAATGTACTGTAAGTCGCTTTGGATAAAAGCATCAGCTAAATGCGTAAATGTAAAATGTAAATAAAATAATAATAATTTGAATGACAATGTATTTTAACATGACATGAGAAATCAAATTTGCCTTGATCTTTTGTTCATATAAGAGGTCTTTGTACCATTAAAACATTCTGCAAGTTCCATAGCTTAAAACGTCCTCCTCATTATAAACAAAGCATTTATTTAATGAAGCGCCAAAAAAAGCTTGTTTTGGATCCGAGGTGCAAGGTTATGTCACTTGGGGCCCATTCTTCATACCTCGTTTAATACATCTGAGATGATTTGAAAGATGCCAGATCTTCTTTCTGAATTTGTGGATTTTATTAAAATATCAGGATTACGTTTTCTAATATTACTGCGGGTTCTTGTGTTCCCCGAAAAGGGCAAATGTATGTAGGTTTAAGCTTACCGACCTGTTGCTATAACAGCAACTCCGGGATGAGCTTTGAGGAACCAACCAATCAAGATCTAGCGAAATCATCAACAATCAAATCCAGCTAATTGAGTTAGCGACGTACGAAGAACGGGCCTCTGGGCACAAACATTTGCATAAACACTACCTCCAGAGCAACACATCAACATAGACCCCACCCACTGGTGCTCAGTCGCTTAATGGCTAACACTTTATCACGCTGAATGAGTGTCGTGAAGCATTATGAACCAGTGACGCTTTCAACACAGTTATATCAGGAAAAGGTTCATATTACTCGAAGCTTTTAAAAAGGTTTATGCTGTGGCCATCTAGGAGTCATAAAAATAAATAACACCTTCCAAAGTGTTATGTTCCATTTCAGCCAGTGGTTTCACTGATTCTACAACTGATTCTTTGTTTTATTATATTTTATATAAACAATGGTCATTGTCAAAGTCATTCATTTGTGTCAGTGTACTGGCACTAAAATAAGTAAAATAAATTAAACATAAATGCATAAATTAAATTTACGATCCATATTTTTTAACTCTGCCTCAGTCCTTAGACAAGTGTTTCCCAACCCAGTTCCTGGAGGCACACCAACACTACACATTGTCCAGCTTTTCCCAATCAAACACACCTGCATCATCTCATCAGCTCGTTAGTAGAGACTCCAGGACCAGACATATATTGGTCAGATAAGAGAGACATCCAAAATGTGCACTGTTGGTGTGCCTCCAGGAACAGGGTTGGGAAACACTGCCTTAGACTGTTATTTCATAACCAAAGTTCATTTTTGAGCTCAATATATAAATTATGATTAAGAAAAAAACAATGCTACAATCATGTGCTTTTCTCAAAATGATTCAAGCTCCGTTACAGTGCTTCAATGTGAAATGTGTTTTTTTTTATATACAAGCTTCAAAGCTTCCATGTTTAATGTAACCTCACTAACTGCCGCTATCTTGTCTACACTGGATACAGTACACAGATGAGCGTTCACTTTCTGACACAGTCAACGCACTTGAGTCTGTCGTCAGGACAAACGGAGTGAAAGAACGTTCGCTTTGACGAGTTTAGTTTAAACAGCTCGTTCACGTCTTTGTACAGATATCAGAAAGACCCCAGCGTAAGGACCAAGGCGTCCCGGATCTTGTCAGAAGATTGATCAGAGTATTTTGTTTTGTAAATAAGGTACGGTGTAATGAAGAGTTCACAAAGAAACATTTGTTGAAAGATTAAGCCATATTAGATCTGACTGCAACTTCTTCACAAACTGTGAGTAAATTATTTAATAATGCTTTGGCTGGGAAATTACGTTTTATTTTTTGTCATTTCTTCAAAACACTCACGTGCAATAGCAAAGGGGACGTTGATACTGTTTCCTATGCAACAACGTTAGCCAATCATAATAGTGGCCGATTACTGATAAGCCTCTTAAAACAGGTCATTTTTCGAGAAGGGGTCAGAATGAGGGTTAAAAATCATATTCTTCCACTTTTTTGTGCAAAAAAACTTAATTAGCATTAATTAAAATGTATATTATAGTAACTCCATGTCATGACCTCTTTAATATCTAAAAATATGCCAATAAAACTTCCTTGTCATGATGATAGCTTAACACAAGAATTCATAAATAAGAATGCATACAATTTAATTTCGATCAAGCTTAAAATTAGTTAAAATTGTATATTGCAGCTGAGCTGTGAGTTGAATTCTTAACAAATTATTAGGCTCTATGTAAACGTAACTTATGGAATTGGCAAGGCTCTATAATTACAGTCACTATAAATCAAATCAAATCACCTTTATTTATATAGCGCCTTTAACAATACAAATTGTAACAAAGCACTGCACAATATCAAAATAGGCAAATTGTGTCAATAATGTAAAATGACAGGATTTAACACTATAACTGTCATTTACAGATAGTCATCTTCCTTCCTGATCTTCTAGGCCCTTTTATATATTACAAGCACTCTGTGGAAATCACATTTTTCTGCATGTGACTGATGCGGAGTAGATGGGATCATGAATGTCTGAATTTCTTGAAGTACCCAATTTATTATATGCACCCTTCACATTATACATGAAGCGTCATATATAAGCTTTATATTTTCACCCAGCAAGTCACAGATGTGAGACAATGTATTGATTAATATTAAATCAGAAATTCAACATGATAAACTGCATACATGAGGATCTGTCACACTAGCTAGGAAGGATAAATTTGTCAAGCCTGAGTGCAAATGTGTATGTCATCCTCCACACAGCAGCCAACTGAACTCAATTACACTCCAGTGACTGGGACACCCAAATAATACAGCATCTAAATCCAATCACACTGTGATCCTGATGAGCTCTAAACAGGTTGTTCAATGAACAGCCAGCTGAACAGAACATGCTGTAAATTGATATGGATATTTTTCTATGGTTAAAATAAAGAAAACTGTCTTGAGGACATATTGGAATATACTGCAAACTGGATCACATAAGCGTCTGTTTAGCTACTAAACTGCTAAAAATGCAGCTGTAAATTACCTCAGTGTTTGAGATTATATAACATGCAGTCACATTTTTGGCAAGGTCTGTTGATTTTGTGTGTGTGTGTGTGTGTGTGTGTGTGTGTGTGTGTGTGTGTGTGTGTGTGTGTGTGTGTGTGTGTGTGTGTGTGTGTGTGTGTGTGTGTGTGTGTGTGTGTGTGTGTGTGTGTGTGTGTGTGTGTAAATGTATGCAAGGCATTGGAAAGTTTCTTCTCCTGCTCATCATAACTAAAAAAAAAAATGGGTTTAAGCCAAGTTTACAAAGTTCAATAAACAGTTTTTTGTTCCAGCAACCAATTAAAAAGTCTAGTTCCTCTGAATTAGCACTTCAGTTTCTCTTCGTTTGTATGAATCAGTGTGCATTCAGAAAATTGGCAGAATCTTCAAAACATCTTGAGATCCTGTCAGAGCCTTTACATATTACACACAGAAATGAACGGAGCTTTTAATCCCAAGTCGTATTGACGCACAACACAGAACCGCAGTTTACCTGTTTAACGGCATACAGCAGTCTCCCATAGCAGTAGACCATGATGAGCACTGGTAGGCCCAAGCAGAATATAAACAGGCAGATGATGTAGGCATGAGACTGGGCTGTACGCTCGGTCCATGATACAGAGCAACTGGTTCCTGCCCCCTCCAGCCCATAACTACTCCAGCCCAGAAGAGGGGGCACTGTCCAGATCAAAGAATAGAGCCACGAACCCCCTACTGCCAGAAGAGGTTTACGATAGTCTGGGCCGCGCTTATGGTACACCGTCAATGTGTTGTAGCGGTCGTAAGAAAGAACCACCAAGGATATCAGAGACACGATGCCTATAAGAGAGAAGAGAGAGCGAGGGTAAGTGGGTAGGGTAACATAGGGTAAGTGTGGGACTTAGCTGAAACTGAGGCCCATTTTTGTGTGAAGAGCAGCTGTAGACTGCAAAAGGACCCCAAAGCACTTTAGTCAAACTTAGAAATGTTTAAATATATTTTTGTAATGACTCTCGAAGGGATTGGCATGGTGATGTACATGACAATATTAATGTGTTTGGTCTTGGTGGAATAGATCTGTTACGCTGTTCTGACTTGCTACTGCCAATACATCTACAACATGCTGCTGTGAGCATGTAAGAAATACTGCTACTGCACATATGTCATATATGAAATAACCCCACTATAGCATACGTAAATCAGCCCGTGGCTGATCTATACAGGTGGAGCTGGGGAAGATGGAGGGTTTCTGAAGCACACTGCTACAGCAAGCACTATACAAGTATTTGAATGTTGAGAAGAAATCACATTGGCTGCGAGTACAAAAAGAACCAATCAGCTTCTACGTGTCATTATGTTAGCTTGAGTTTGACCTATTGGACTGCGCCATCTTTTCATGTTTCATGCCAGAACTTTGGATTTGCATTAGATATTCAAACAAAACACATTTCAACAGATTGACCAAAATGCATCAATAAGTTGTTTTGCCTGACAGACTTCAACCTTTTAGACATATGTGACCCTGGATCACAAAACCAGTCATAGTGTTCAGTTTTTTTTTTT
Source organism: Schizopygopsis pylzovi (assembly GCA_027422435.1). Taxonomy (NCBI): domain Eukaryota; kingdom Metazoa; phylum Chordata; class Actinopteri; order Cypriniformes; family Cyprinidae; genus Schizopygopsis; species Schizopygopsis pylzovi. The sequence continues at coordinate 30,775,667 of CM049827.1, forward strand.
TTTTTTTTTAATAAATAAGCTTTCCATTGATGTATGGTTTGTTATGATAGAACAATATTTGGCTGAGATACAACTATTTGAAAATCTGGAATCTGAGGGTGCAAAGAATCAAAATATTGAGAAAATCACCTTTGAAGTTTTCCAAATTAAGTTCTTAGCAATGCATATTACTTATCTAAAATTAAGTTTTGATATATTTATGGTAGGAAATTTACAAAATATCTTCATGGAACATCTTTATTTAATATCCTAATGATTTTTGGCATAAAAGCAAAATCAATAATTTTGACCCATACAATGTATTTTTGGCTATTGCTACAAATATATCCCAGCAACCCTTGTGGTCCAGGGTCACATATATGACAATTTTAAGTGAGAGAACATTGTCAATAAATTACACTGTAGATGGCTCGAACCTGACCTATACAGCACATCATCAAGTGAATCTGCATGTTGTGTATGTCAAATAAAATCAGTCATCATAAATGAATGTCCTTTTTTAAGCTATTTTTTTATTTTTACATTTTTAAGCTTTTTTTTTATTATTTTTTTACTCATTTTAAAATAAGGTTTCTGAATGTTATTTATATATAAAAATACCTAATATGATTTTTATGATTAAGTAGTGTTGTATTTCAATGAAAACATTTTTATTGTTAATTACATGAGTCAAAATAAGATCAATAATAAACTACGATCCATAGCTTTTCAACAACTTCTGCTCATGAATTTGAAAGCTGCTATTGGATCATTGGGGGTAAATGGTATATTAGGTTACTATACATAACTTTACGGAGAGCTTATGACCAACTAGCAGCCTTAAGAACAAAAAGTGAAGTGAGTTAGAAAAGACATAGCCTCATTTGTTTGTTGATTCCATGTGGTTTGATATTTTGCTGTGACATTCAGACTTTAGTGTGACTCTGGTGTCCAGTGACTTTTTGGGGCCGCTGTAGATTCTTGTCACAGTAGATATTGTCTCCAGTGCACCAATGAAGGCCAAGTCCAGAAGGTTGTACAAATGAATGTGTATCTCTGAAAAATAAGCTTTGTTAGAGGTCTTCAATGAAAATAGCACACAGGGCCATGAACTGCCATTTCATATTTGTCACTTCAAGGCTTTTGCCACCACAAAAATCCCTTTTAGCAGTTTCAACTTCAGACCTTTTCAGTACATACACACAGACACACAAATCTTATTTGGCATCTTCTTTATTGTTTTGCTGTTTAGTCACAAAGTTTGTGTCTTGTCTCTCCGTTCCAAATTTCCTGTCCTTCAGGACTCCTCAAACATAAAGAGCTCAAAAAGCTATAGCAGTAAATGATCAATGCAAGGTTGCAGTCAAAATCGATAAAAGAAAATCTCTAAAAATTGAGCATTTGTTCATTGTTATGTCCTTTCACTCCCGGTTACAGCAGAAATATTGGTCCCATCTCTCCTTGACAACAGAATTAATTTAATCTTATCTGTAATGAAAAATTAATTAGCAAGACAGCACAGTATGACGTTCTTCAGTCCACATTACAGACCTCTCGATAAACACTGATGTACTTATGGATAATTCTTCCAGAAAATGAAAAATTGTATGCACAAATGCCCTCTTATTATCATAATGATGTAATAAGCTTGAACTGTTATAGAAGCAGGCTTAATGGGTTCAGGTCCCTCGTAATCAGTAGAACGGGAGATTAATGTGTTGTTCTGCAAATTGTACTGAAGATGATTAAGCAACAAATTGTGTAGTTTCTTTCAGTTGCTTTGGATAAAAGCGTCTGCTAAATGAATAAATGTATAAGGTAAATGTAATGTGGAGCACAGCAGAAGATATTTTGAAGAAAGTTCCTAACAAAACAGTTTCGGTTCCCATTGACTTCCATTTCCCATGGGGACCAAAATATAAAAAACTAACAAAAACCTTACAAGTTCACATTATATTACTGTATTCGAAGAATTTCCACTTATCAGCAATACATTATCAGAATATAATTATGTCTGAACTATGTCTGATCACAAGTTGGGTGATCTGTTCAATTTATATAAGAATGGGTGGTAGGAAGAAGACTGAGGCAAGAACGGTAACAGGATACCTGACATGAGAAATCAATAAGGAGAGAGAAACAGAGGAGAATAAAAAATGTGAAAGACAGAAAACAGAACAGGGGAAGAGAAATATAGAGTGGTAGGGACACAATGAGGCTAGTTTTTCACAGTCTTGTATAGCTCCTGCTATTGTATGATTTGAATGGATCGTACATCCTGAAATATTCCATTAAAGTATCATAAAAGTGGATCATGAAACATGTGAACTATATTTAAAATCCTGAATATCTTGCCCTTGGGTTTGACAAACCATTTTTGAATCTAGACACGAATGCAAGCTAGATATGATTTAAGGTTAAGTGTCAAGATTAAACTTAAACAGGGTGATATATATAAACTGTACATTATTAATGATTATTGTGGTCACCCCATAATCTTCCATTTTAAGAGTCTTTCTCTGGTGTCTTTCTTTTGATGTTTTTACACTTTGAGAGATGAATTAAAATGAGTCTCTGTTGAAATAAAGATACATTTTATGCTGATATATTCCTTTAAAAATTAAAGTATATCATTACGGTAGTATCCTCTGTGGTAGATGTTGTTTTTATTTTTCCGTGTACTCTTTTTAAATTGTTCTACACATCATTCACTGTGATAAAAGATACTGACAGAGGCACTATCAACCAAACAACAAATGAACAGACCCTGGCTGGGAGTAATAATAACCATTATTAAAGGTAAACAGTAACACTAATCTTGGAATCTATAGTGAGTGGAAGTTGTGGCCTAATGGTTAGAGTTGGACTCGTAATCCAAAGGTTGCGAGTTCAAGTCTCAGGGCCGGCAGGAATTGTAGGTGGGGGGGGTGAATGTACAGCACTCTCCACCCTCAATACCACGACTGAGGTGCCCTTGAGCAAGCACCAAACCCCCAAATGCTCCCCGGGCGCCGCAGCATAAATGGCTGCCACTGCTCCGGGTGTGTGTTCACAGCTGTGTGTGTGTACTTTAGATGGGTCAAATGCAGAGCACGAATTCTGAGTATGGGTTACCATACTTGGCTGTATGTCACTTCACTTTCACTTTCTTTATAAGAATGGGTTGATCCGTGTAATTTGTAAAAAAAATATTGAAAATGTAATCAGAGGAACAATATTTGTCCAGTTTGTAATGTTGTGTGTTACTAAAAAGAAATGTACTAATAAGAGAGACACAGGAGACATTATTTCAATCTGTCACTGCAATGCCAGGTTAACTTCAGGTTAAAGCAGACAGATGGTGAACAGAGAGGGTGATTTTACAACATAGCCTAACCAGATGTAGAGTGATAAATCAACAAGCAGCACAGTCTCGTGTAGCCAGACCTTTGCCTGACAACATAAGGTCTGGGCTCTATGGTCGAATGAGTGGTTAGCATCTTTGAACTTCTGTACTTTCATGTTTCCCTGCATATACCACAGAATGTCTCTTCACAGTCAGTTACTTCACCTGATATGCCATTATAGATGTTAAAGGACACAACAAACATCTAGTTCTTACATGAAACTCTAGATGGCACAAGCTGATGGGTCTTAACGTAACTGATGATATTCACAGTGTAAAACAACTGCTGATTAGTTCATGTTGCATTAGCAGCCAACGTGCTTGCTGCTTTACATTTAAATGGCTGGTTTGCATCCACTTGAGTATTTGGCAGCATGCTTTCAGAGTTCCTCTGAAACCCTCCACCTTCCCCAGCACCACCTGTACAGATCTGCTACAGGTTACTATATGCTATTTGTGAAGCAGCAGTATGTCTGAAATACTCACAGCACCATATCTGTGTATGTATTGGCAGTTCCTGTACTTGCTTGCCGAAGCAGCAATAATCTACAATTACAGCAATAACCAACATCAGCAGCAAGTCAGCAACAGCAGCGATGCAGGTCTATTCCACCAAGACCAAATACATTAACATTGTCATATCAATTACCATGCTAAAATCTTCAGAGTTGTCATGATAACTAACCAAATTAAATCACGTGAACTAGGGCTGAAACAATTCCTCGAGTTACTCGAATACAAAAAATAATTGAGACAAATTGTGCCTCGAGGAATCGTTTTGTCCTTTTACTAGAGATGCACTGAGTTTTCAGCAGCCGAAAATATATGCCGCACCGCACCGCCCAGCAGCCGTCATCACTGCACCGCGTGACACTCCGCTCTATCATTCTGATCAGTTACTGTTCATGCTCACAGAAAAGCAGAGTCCGCTCGAATAACGCGCCAACAAGAAAGGTCTATGTAGCGTAAAAGGTTTTTATTTTTTATTTTTTTTGCAGAATGTACATAACACTACTACTAAAATTATGAAAACTTTATTTTTTAAGGAATGATCACACAACATTTCCAACATGTTTTAATGTTAATAGTAAATTCCCTTTGTTTGCAAAAAAAAAAGTTAAATTTTCAAAAATCTAAAGATAAATGAAATCAATTTTTTTATGCCTTCATTTGATAACCAGATACACAACACAGAATTTCTGAGGAAAAAGAAAACATTTCATTTGACCATTTAAAAAAACAAACAACAAAACATTAGGTAAGAGAAAATAAAACATAACTGTATAATTGTCATTTTCTTCAATCATATAATTATTATAACACCTAAAATACATTGCATGTAAAAGGTGTACATTGTGTGCTCATGATGAGGATGGTACCACCTCCACCTCCGCTGCAATTTGAGAAAGAAAAAACCCTGTTTGCAGGACTATACATTCTTTTAATAATTAATCAAAAACAACAACAGTTATGTCTGATTTTGTTGCATAGAACTGACTAAAAATAATACATTGATATTTAATATATTCTCTGTCCAATTTTCTAAAAGAGGTTATTTTATTGGCTTGTGTTTTTTAAATTCTGTGTCATTAAAATGTTTTGTGTTAAATTAAAAGTCTTACACAATTACTTTATAGTATTTCATTAAATAAATAATTATTACAAAGCATTGTCGGTTTTGGTTTTTGACCAAGCACATCCAGAATTCTCTGTTTCGGCCCAGATTTTTTTCTTCGGTGCATCCCTACCATTTACTGTAACCACATACAGAGCACCGTTTACCATTTACTGTAACCACATACAGAGCACTGTTTACCATTTACTGTAACCACATACAGAGCACCGTTTACCATTTACTGTAACCACATACAGAGCACTGTTTACCATTTACTGTAACCACATACAGAGCACTGTTTACCATTTACTGTAACCACATACAGAGCACCGTTTACCATTTACTGTAACCACATACAGAGCACCGTTTACCATTTACTGTAACCACATACAGAGCACCGTTTACCATTTACTGTAACCACATACAGAGCACCGTTTACCATTTACTGTAACCACATACAGAGCACTGTTTACCATTTACTGTAACCACATACAGAGCACCGTTTACCATTTACTGTAACCACATACAGAGCACCGTTTACCATTTACTGTAACCACATACAGAGCACCGTTTACCATTTACTGTAACCACATACAGAGCACAGTTTACCATTTACTGTAACCACATACAGAGCACTGTTTACCATTTACTGTAACCACATACAGAGCACTGTTTACCATTTACTGTAACCACATACAGAGCACCGTTTACCATTTACTGTAACCACATACAGAGCACCGTTTACCATTTACTGTAACCACATACAGAGCACCGTTTACCATTTACTGTAACCACATACAGAGCACCGTTTACCATTTACTGTAACCACATACAGAGCACCGTTTACCATTTACTGTAACCACATACAGAGCACTGTTTACCATTTACTGTAACCACATACAGAGCACCGTTTACCATTTACTGTAACCACATACAGAGCACTGTTTACCATTTACTGTAACCACATACAGAGCACTGTTTACCATTTACTGTAACCACATACAGAGCACTGTTTACCATTTACTGTAACCACATACAGAGCACCGTTTACCATTTACTGTAACCACATACAGAGCACGTTTACCATTTACTGTAACCACATACAGAGCACAGTTTACCACACTGCCACTTTACAAGCATGATTTACACACAACACACACACACACACTGCTTTACACACACTGTAACCACACACACGACACCAGTATGACCATGTTATGTAACCACATTACAGAGCTCCGTTTATTCTGTACAAATAAAGAACACCTTTACATTTACTGTTATCCTGACATAAATGAAAGTTTAATGTTACTGTAACCACAGTATTGGTACTCTTTACCTTTTGTAACCACATTAGCCCTCCAATGTAACCACATACAGAGCCTGTTTCCATCTCACAAAGAGCACACAATTACTTCTAGGCTGTAATCAATCAGAGAGCTTTATGTTATGATCAAATTGCCGAATTACAGTAGCACAATCGTTTACATGTTACCCTTATCCACATACAGACTTATGTTTCGATTTACTGTCATAAAGGTTTCTATGTTGTATTATATGTTACACATACAATGTACCTTACCTTATGTAATAGCATTTGCATTTGTAAGTACATATGAGCACATTAAATGCACAAATCAGGGTTTAGCACCGTTATTGCAACCATATGCTCCTTTAAAGGAATTATACACACACACAATAAATTTTCTAAAACAGGAACACAAATGACTTGTTCATTGAGACTTGTCTTATTTTCTCTTGTATATTTAGGATCGCTTTTTAAAAATAAAAAGTAGTTATTATCCGATTAATCGAAGGAATTATTCGAGTAATTAATCAACTAATTCACCCTACAGCACACTCCCACTTTACAATATGCCATGCACTTTAACACAGTTCAACTGGGCTACACACACACACTGCACTAATACAACAACCTATCTGCTACCACTGGATACCATCCAACGCACATCCATGACATTGCGTATCCGGCCTATGTATAGTCTGTTGCACCTTTTTTTGCATACTATTGTGTGTATATATATATGTGTACATAATGTAGAATGTGTACATACGGTGTATAACGTGTATTGATAACTGTATATATGTCTAATAGTACATTGTGTGTACTGAGTATATGTATGTGTATTCTGCGCATTGTCTTCTGTAAAATAAGTCTGTAAGTATGTACTGTCTATATGTAATATTGTATTCTGCACTAGTCCTGGAGCACGCTCCCTTCAAGCAATTTACACTCACGGCAAGGAACATGTGCTGTGGTGATGTGACAGTAAAAGTGATTTGATTTGATTTGAATTTTTGGTAGAATACTCGATTACTAAAATATTCGATAGCTACAGCCCTCTGTGCCTCAAACAAATAAACTGTTTAAATGAAACCATGAACTTCACAAACTTTTTAAAATCCAGTATTTATCCCTCTTAAGAGCTCATTGCTGCATACCCAGAATGTGTAAACACTGCTTTTGTTTCCCGCCGGACTGTTAAAGATTGCTGCACACTGCACTCCCTTGAAAATCTGTAGAAGTCAGCCAATCAGATTTGGACTTCTGCCTTCACAAATGGAGGCTATTTCTACTTTAGAGTGCCAAAATCATCAAGTATTCAGCAATGCAAAGAAGGCATTCAGCTGCAATCATGAGCAACTCTGCTCTGTCTCAAACAGGAAGCATGATACTAGTATGATGTGGGCAATATACAAGTAAAACTAATTATATATATATATATATATATATATATAAGAAAAGTAAAAAGCTGTAGCATAAATGTTCAAATGTCAGTTTTATTGCAGTTATCCTAGGGTTTCCACTGAGCTTAATCTCCAATAATATTTACCCGAGTTGTGAATATGAGTATGATGTCTTTGCGAGCTGCACACAAAAACAAACCCACGACACATACAGTGAGGTTAATGAACAACTGACTCATTTGAGTGTGTTTTTTTTTATCCACCACTACTGGTGTAAATTACTGAAAAACTGAAATAAAACGTGTAGTGGAGAGGCTTCAGAACCAAAAAAGTAATTGCACTCAACTAAAAAGCTGTAAAACTATTTCACTGACATGTTCACAGTGGGGAGCACAGCACAAAATAAAATCTCACTGGAGCGAGGTACTGCTCCTCGTGTATATTATACATTAAACATGGATGAGCTGAGACAAGGAAGCTCAGAGTCAGATTTGACATGCCAAGTTCCACAAGGAAAACCGTCTGGAGAATCATTACACGAGACTTCAGTAGGTTAAGACACAGTTAGTCTATACAGTCCCTCTGATTCTGCAGGCTATAGAAAACCATAGATTTGAGTTCCCTTTATAGGACTACAGAAATTACTTAAGAAGACCTATCCCATAATTCCATGCTGTCTGCGGCTGGATGTTTTTAGTCATCACCACCACCAGGGTGATGAGGCTTTGCTTTAAACCAGAGCTATTCAATTTCATTCCTGGAGGGAGAATTTCGTTTTAACTTCAATTAAGCACATACTCAGCTAATAAAGGTCTTTAGGATTACTTGATTATTGCAGGCAGATGTGTTTGATTTGGGTTCAAACTAATTTATGTGGATCGTGGAGCTGAATAGCTCAGCTTTAAATAAAACTACAACCCGAATTCTGGAAATGTTGGGATGTTTTTTAAATTTGAATATAATGAAAACCAAAAGACTTTCAAATCACATGAGCCAATATTTTGTTCACAATAGAACATAGAGATCATGACAAATGTTTAAACTGAGACATTTTACACTTTTATCCACTAAATGAGCTCATTTCAAATTTGATGCCTGCTACAGGTCTAAAATTGTTTTGGCACAGGGACAACAAGGGGCTGAAAAAGCATGAAAAGATTCAGCTGGAAGAACATCTAGCAAGTAATGAAGTTAACTGACATCAGGTCTGTAACATGGTTAGGTATAGAAGGGATGTCTTCGAGAGGCAGAGTCTCTCAAAGATGGGCGGAGGCTCTCCAATAGAGATGCACCGATTCCAATTTCTTGAAAGTGTGACCTGCCGATACCGATTCTTGCTGATTCTGATTTTATTTCTAAGAACTATAACTAACAGCATATACAAACAAAAATATATTCAAACTTTAATGCAATAATTTACATAAAATCAATTATTAAACATTACAATTCCCCAAATCTGGAATATGTTACAGATTTTCTCTCACTTAAACAACTCTCAAAATAAAGTGCTCTGTGACTGGAAAGAGGAATAAATAATAATTTCTTTAATAATAATAATTAATTTAAAATTAGTTGCTGTATGTAACAAAGCAGATGTCATTTCCCACTGTTTATAAATTCCCCTAACCTTATTAAATGTCATCTTTCACATCACATTTTTGCTTTGTTTCAATTAATTCAGTTAGCATAGTAAGAAACTGTAGAGTTGTTACCATTCAAATGAAAGTAGTACTAAAAAACTCAGTTTCTTACTATGCTAACTGAATTAATTGAAACAAAGCAAGAATTTGATGTGAAAGATGACATTTAATAAGGTTAGGGGAATTTAGGGCTGCATCTGAAGTGGTATTAGATGTATTTACATAGACAGTAAATACATGTAATAAATCTATCTAGTAAATACATAAGCTGAGGTGACACTGCAAAATTTTAAATGCATAAGTAATTTTATAAGATTAATGTTTTACATATTTTTTAAACATACAAATAAATGTTGAAAAAAATGCAATGATACTTTTAAATATGACTAAACCACTAGTATGTGGCGGCAAGTGTCTGATTTAATGAGTGAGTAATTTATTAATTAATTCAACAGATTCATTCAAAGGCTGTTTCATTCAGAAACTAGGCAAGTGACTGTCCTTTTGAATGGGCCACTGATTATTGAGCTAACTTGTGTTAAAAGTCAGCGACAAAGGTTGTGGTTTCGATTCCCAGGGAACACACATACTGACAAAAAATGTATAGCCTGAATACACTGTAAGTCGCTTTGGATAAAAGCGTCTGCAAAATGCATACATGTAAAATCGATTCAAACATGTACAGTTACTTTTTTGTACATACATTACATTGCATGGATTTTTCAGTGAGTTCTAGAAAGGGGGGCAAGGGAAGATGATGAGACCGTAAGTACAGGGTGTGATGCTGCTGTTACATATGCAAGAGATAGTTTTTGTTGATTCTCAGGAGGGCCTTTTGTCCTCTCGAGGGGGGGGGGGGGGGGGGCAGACATACTGGCACCAGGCTTACAAACCTATCTGCTACCACTGGATACCATTCAATGCAACATTCGTATCCGGCCTATGTATAATCTGCTGCACCTTCGCATACTATTGTGTGTATATATGTGTACATAATGTAGAATGTGTACATATGGTGTATAATGTGTATTGCTAACTGTAAGTATGTCTAATAGGACACTGTGTGTACTGAGTATATGTATGTGTATTCTGCACATTGTCTTCTGTATAAGTCTGTAAGTATGTACGGTCTATATGTAAATTGTTTCTGCACTGTCTGGAGCACGCTCTCAAGAATTTCACTCACCAAGGCACACGTGCTGTGGTGATGTGACAATACAAGTGATTTGATTTGATTTGAATTGAATTTTTGGTAGAATACTCGATTACTAAAATATTCGATAGCTACAGCCCTAAAGTGAACTCTTCTCTGTGCCTCAAACAAATAAACTGTTTAAATGTAACCATGAACTTCACAAACTTTTTAAAATCCAGTATGTATCCCTCTTAAGAGCTCATTGCTGCATACCCAGAATGTGTAAACACTGCTTTTGTTTCCCGCCGGACTGTTAAAGATTGCTGCACACTGCACTCCCTTGAAAATCTGTAGAAGTCAGCCAATCAGATTTGGACTTCTGCCTTCACAAAAGAGGACTATTTCTACTTTAGAGTGCCAAAAGCATCAAGTATTCAGCAATGCAAAGAAGGCATTCAGCTGCGATCACGAGCAAATCTGCTTGTCTCAAACAGGGAAGCATGATACTAGTATGATGTGGGCAATATACAAGTAAAACGAATTATATATATATAAGAAAAGTAAAAAGCTGTAGCATAAATGTTCAAATGTCAGTTTTATTGCAGTTATGCTAGGGTTTCCACTGAGCTTAATCTCCAATAATATTTACCCGAGTTGTGAATATGAGTAATGATGTCTTTGCGAGCTGCACACAAAAACAAACCCACGACACATACAGTGAGGTTAATGAACAACTGACTCATTTGAGTGTTTTTTTTAATCCACCACTACTGGTGTAAATTACTGAAAAACTTAAATAAAACGTGAAGTGGAGAGGCTTCAGAACCAAAATTAATTGCACTCAACTAAAAAGCTGTAAAACTATTTAACTGACGTGTTCACAGTGGGGAGCACAGCACAAAATACAATCTCACCGGAGCGAGGTACTGCTCCTCGTGTATATTAAACATTAAACATGGATGAGCAGAGACAAGGAAGCTCAGAGTCAGATTTGACATGCCAAGTTCCACAAGGAAAACCGTCTGGAGAATCATTACACGAGACTTCAGTAGGTTAAGACACAGTTAGTCTATACAGTCCCTCTGATTCTGCAGGCTATAGAAAACCATAGATTTGAGTTCCCTTTATAGAACTACAGAAATTACTTAAGAAGACCTATCCCATAATTCCATGCTGTCTGCGGCTGGATGTTTTTAGTCATCACCACCACCAGGGTGATGAGGCTTTGCTTTAAACCAGAGCTATTCAATTTCATTCCTGGAGGGAGAATTTCGTTTTAACTTCAATTAAGCACATACTCAGCTAATAAAGGTCTTTAGGATTACTTGATTATTGCAGGCAGATGTGTTTGATTTGGGTTCAAACTAATTTATGTGGATCGTGGAGCTGAATAGCTCAGCTTTAAATAAAACTACAACCCGAATTCTGGAAATGTTGGGATGTTTTTTACATTTGAATAAAAAGAAAACCAAAACACTTTCAAATCACATGAGCCAATATTTTATTCACAATAGAACATAGAGAACATGACAAATGTTTAAACTGAGACATTTTACACTTTTATCCACTAAATGAGCTCATTTCAAATTTGATGCCTGCTACAGGTCTAAAATTGTTTTGGCACAGGGACAACAAGGGGCTGAAAAAGCATGAAAAGATTCAGCTGGAAGAACATCTAGCAAATAATGAAGTTAACTGACATCAGGTCTGAAACATGGTTAGGTATAGAAGGGATGTCTTCGAGAGGCAGAGTCTCTCAGAAGTAAAGATGGGCGGAGGCTCTCCAATAGAAGATGCACCGATTCCAATTTCTTGAAAGTGTGATCTGCCGATACCGATTCTTGCTGATTCTGATTTTATTTCTAAGAACTATAACTAACAGCATATACAAACAAAAATATATTCAAACTTTAATAGAATAATTTACATAAAATACATTTATTAAACATTACAATTCCCCAAATCTGAAATATGTTACAGATTTTATCTCACTTAAACAACTCTCAAAATAAAATGCTCTGTGACTGGAAAGAGGAAGAAATAATAATTTCTTTAATAATAATAATTAATTTAAAATGAGTTGCTGTATGTAACAAAGCAGATGTCATTTCCCACTGTTTATAAATTCCCCTAACCTTATTAAATGTCATCTTTCACATCAAATTCTTGCTTTGTTTCAATTAATTCAGTTAGCATAGTAAGAAACTGTAGAGTTGCTACCATTCAAATGAAAGTAGTACTAAAAAACTATACAGTTTCTTACTATGCTAACTGAATTAATTGAAACAAAGCAAGAATTTGATGTGAAAGATGACATTTAATAAGGTTAGGGGAGTTTAGGGCTGCATCTGAAGTGGTATTAGATGTATTTACGTAGACTGTAAATACATGTAATAAATCTATCTAGTAAATACATAAGCTGAGGTGACACTGCAACATTTTTAATGCATAAGTAATTTTATAAGATTAATGTTAAACATACAAATAAATGTTGAAAAAAATGCAATGATACTTTTAAATATGACTAAACCACTAGTAGGTGGCGGCAAGTGTCTGATTTAATGATTGAGTCATTTATTAATTAATTCAACAGATTCATTCAAACGGCTGTTTCATTCAGAAACTAGGCAAGTGACTGTCCTTTTGAATGGGCCACTGAATTATTGACTAACTCGATTAGTTCAAAAACGTGGATTCATTCAGTAACGAAACACCACTGTGTGTTTGCATCTATACATTTGTGTGTACCGTCTCTCTCACACACTTACTCAGGCTGTGCAAGCCTCATCTGGCATGACATAAATACATTATCAGTCACCGTTTACAATGAAAGCGAAGAAAATATGATTATTCTCACGCAAAACGCTGTGTTTACACGCGACTGAGTGTGGGCGTGGCTGTGCCGTCATTGTCTTCGTCATTCACAATTTGAGTTGAATTGCTGAAATAAATGAACTTTTCCACGATATTCTAATTTATTGAGATGTACACCTGTATGTACCGCTTGCATGTTTTGGAAGACACTATGAATGCTAAAAGGTATATAAAGGTTTTAGAGCAACATATGCTCCCCTCCAGATGACGTTTCTATTTCAGGGAAGGCCTTGTGTATTCAGCAGGACAATGCAAAACCACACACTGCAGCAATTACAACAGCACGGCTTTGTAGTAGAAGAGTCCGGGTGCTGAATTGGCCTGCCTGCAGTCCAAATTTTTCACCTATAGAGAACATTTGGTGCACCATTAAACAGAAAATACGTCAAATATGACCAAGAACTCTTCAGCAGTTGGAAATCTATATCAGGCAAGAATGGGGGGGGACCAAATTCCACACCAAAACCCCAGAAACTCATAACCTTGATGCACAGATGTCTTCAAACTGTTTTAAAAAGAAGAGGAGATGCTAAACCATTGTAAACATGCTCTCGCCCCAACTATTTTGAGACCTGTAGCAGGCTTCAAATTTGAAATGAGCTCATTTTGTGCATAAAATTGTAACATTTCTCAGTTTAAGCATGTTACGTTATTTATTTATGTTATATTGTAAATAAAATACTGGCTCATGTGATTTTAAATTCTTTGTTTTCTTTTTATTCAAATTTGAAAAACATCCCAACATTTCTGGAATTCGTGTTGTATAAAGCATAGTACTGAGGTGTCTAAACCAGCATCCTGCAGAGTTTAATGCAAACCTGTATCAACACTTTTCTTGGAAGTTACTAGTGATCCTGAAGAGTTTAATTAACTGGTTCAGGTGAGTTTAATTGGGATTGGAGCTAAACTCTGCAGTATAGTGAATGAATGAATGAATGAATGATGCATTTATATAGCGCTTTGTGTATTGCTGTACACCCAAAGCGCTTTACAATCATGTGGGGGGTCTCTCCTCAACCACCACCACCAGTGTGCAGCATCCACTTGAATGATGCGACGGCTGCCAAAGGACAATGGCACCAGTGCGCTCACCACACACCAGCTACAGATGGGAGGAGAGAGAGTCATAGAGTCAATCAAGTGTATGGGGATTATTAGGAGGCCAAGATTGACAAAGGCCAGTGGTGTGAATTTGGCCAGGACACCGGGGTTACACCCCTACTCTTTACGAGAAGTGCCAAGGGATTTTTAATGACCACAGAGAGTCAGGACCTTGGTTTAACGTCTCATCCGAAGGACGGTGTTTTTTTTTTACAGTATAGTGTCCCTGTCACTAAACTGGGGCGTTAGGACTCACACAGACTACAGGGTGAGCACCCCCTGCTGGCCTCACTGCCACCTCTTCCAGCAGCAACCTAATTTCCCAGGAGGTCTCCCATCCAGGTACTGACCAGACTCAACCCTGCTTAGCTTCAGTGGGCAACCGGTCTGAGCCTCCAGGAGACAGATTATAAACCCGTCATACTAGGACTCCTCCACAAGAACACAAACCTGGCCTGCTAATGCACAGATAACCTAAAACCAGGTTATTTGTCTGCTTTTTACCTTTCTTAAACGTTCTGAATAAAAAGGGCCATACTTTTAGAGAGGATCAATGTAATTGTTGCTCAGTCTGTAAACTTGTGAGGAAACTGAGCTCCAAGTGCCTGGCTAATTTTCATGCCAATAACTTCCTCTCTTCTATACTGTTTCGTGCCGCGTGTGTTTTTCTCTCTCTCTCTCCCCTTTCTACCAATCTGTTCTCTAGTCTGTTGTCATTGCTCTTAGGTCTCTGCTGGATGGAGGAGATCATTGTCAATCATAGTTAAGGGCATCGTCTCTTCAGCCAATCCGGTGTCATCCTGCTGTTTAAAGCTTCCCCGGCATGTCACTGAGAGAGTCTCTTGTGTGTGTTCAGGTGTTTTGAGCTGAAGCCTGTATGAGAGTTCGTACTCTTTCTGTGGTGCTTGTGGGGAGTTTAATGCGTGTTTCTGTACTATTGAGATTGTGAGTGGAGTGTTGATAGGAGTTCGCTGTTCTTTCTTTGATTGGGGAAATGAGGAACATGTAAGCGGTATTGCGCGCCCTAGGATACATTCTGCCCACAGCTAACAATTGTTAGACACACTAGGTAAGAGGTGGACGCCTTTTCTATATTTTTGTTTGTAGTTAGCATAGTTTAGTCGTGGCGTCGCATACGCTGAAGATTTCGAGTTTGCTTTCTACATTTTTCTTTGGCTAGTTAGTTTAGAGGGTTCTGGGAACCTAGTTTAGAACAATTTATGTTTTATTCTTTTTGTTGATTTGGCGTCACCTTCGTTCCTCAGTTTCCTCTTTAGTTTTATGTATTCTTATTATTTGTTTTCTAAATTCTGCATTGTACATAGCTCACACATTGTTTAGTGGCTTTGGCTTAAAGAAATTAAAACATTCAATTGAATCAAATGTTCCTTGTGCCTGGTCCTTTCTACAACCTCTACCCTCAAAGCAATATTAAATACTAAATGTTGCGTTCCAACCCCTAGACATTTAAAGATCGTAACATATACCCAACAGAAGACAGAAATTCCATTACATGTTACATGGATTTAATCGATTGTAACTCGAAGCTTATTCAAATTTCATTCTTGGGCCAAATTTCATCACGTCACATAAGAGTTTTAAATGCAAATTTTAATTATAAATCATGAACTGACTGTCTATTGATTCAGATGTTGAAGTTAATAAATGAGAAATGAAGCATAGAAGAGTTTTGACTTAATTAATTTGACTTATATTTTGGAAGCAATGAAGCTGCACGTAATCTCAGAATGTTCACAAGTACCATTCAGTTATGAGAGTGATCATCAATAGATCATAGAGCAGAAATATCACAGGCTGATTTTGAAGTAGTAAATACATAATAAATCAAATCGATAATGCATGGGCTGCATTAAGACTGCACTGGGCCCCGGGGCTATGACTTAATGCAGGGCCCCGTCATCACAATAACGATATATATATTGCATTGCTTTAGTTTATAGATTTAAATAGGATTTTTTTTTATCCCATATCAAAATTCTTGATGCACTGAAATTTCATAATTTTTGTTACCAATTTCAATATCACAAAAGATAATACTAGCCTATAAGCTTACTGAAGACAAGTAAAGGCGAAATTAGGCTAAAACCGAACAAAGGTCATAAGAAAACGACCTACTTGAAATACTTAAAGCACTGAATAATATTATGATGTATAAAGAAAATTAACAAATAGACAGAATGATCTCCACTGCATATATTCAATATACATTCATTCTTATTTATTTTACAAAAGTGAGTCAGTCAAGGACAGTAAGTGATTTTCTTTGTAATGTTTGATATACATGATGGACACAAATGGCAACCGCAGCTATAGTAGGCTGCTTTAGAGGAATAGTTAACCCAAAAATGAAAATTCTGTTGTTGTTCTAAACTTGTATGAGATTTCTTCTGCGGTTGAATACAAAATAATATATTTGGAACAATACTGGTAATCAGACAGTTTACTCCCAGTCAAGCCCCCATGACTTCCCTAGTATGAAAAAGAAATTCGCTATGATGGGAGACAATGAGGACCAGAAACTGGTTGGATCATTTTTCAAAGTATCTTTTTTTATGTTGAGGAGAACAAAGAAATGCATAGAGATTTAGAACAATTTGAGTTCAAGTATGATGACAGTATCTTCATTGTTGGGTGAAGTAAGATCTCTTCATATCAAGGGTCTCATATCTAATGCTACACATGCTTTTTCTTTAAATATTAACGTTAATTTAAGACACAAATAACTGTGTTTATAATGATACTCACAAAGACTATAATGTTTGACACACAACTGTGTATTTGAACGTTTAAGCATAACAGGAGCGAAACGTTTATTCAGTCGCAATACAAGCAGGTGCGCACCACGTTAAATCGGGCTGAAACCGTCTTAATGCACGCATTTACCAGAATTAATTCTGCCCCACTGCTTAATGTTCATTAACAGTTAAGCTTATAAGCTTAGCCGACATCTTGACGCGCAAAAAGATTTATATGTTTCTACGGATTATCACCCAAGTCCCCTCCCAACCCTTAAATTAATAGCCTATATATATATATATACACACACACACACACACACACACAGTTTGTTCAAACACAAAACCAATATACACATAGTTAATAATCAAACTAACCGAAAATCTGTCTGGACGATGATGCTGTTTTTTGTCCTTGATCTATGTGCGCGATCCACTCGCTCTTCCAACAACTTCCACTCCATCATCAACTTTAGTAAAATAACCTGATAGTTATTATTTTTTCTTTTTTTGAGCCCCTCTCTCTCAGAACTGCAGACATTTTTTAATTAAAATTAATATTTTAGGCTTCAATCTCAAATGGTGATGCATGGAATTTACGGAAAAGCTCAACTAAATAACAGCACTAATAATTGGAAATAATGGTGACTTTGGCGATCGGCGCGCCAGTCAATCTACCTCACTGCCAATCACGGGCCCCCTCCTTGCTCGGGCCTCTGGGCTTCAGCCCCGCCTAGCCCAATGATTTAAAACGGCCTTGTAAGGGTACTTGTAAGAAAAACAATCTTATTTCCTACAGACAGGGCTAATACATTTGCTGGAGTAGCATGTTAAGAATAAAAACAGGTGAACTTAGACAACTTAGGTCTAAGCCACTAAATTAAACCACCCCATCGCTTCAGTCACGCTACCTTCTCTCCAAACCCAACCCTCTAAAGACATGTAAGCAAACAGCAAGTGCTGGGACAGAATCATATGTGATTTCTCAGAACACATATTTCAGTGATATATGCCAGTTCATGCATATATCTGAAATACAGCAGATTTCACTGGCATACTTGCTCAAGGTTCAAGGTTTCTTTATTTGTCACATGATAAATTATACAGGGTATAATCAAAAGTGAAATGTAGGTCAAATCAGGTCCGCTCAGTGGACAGTGCAAAGAATAAAAAAAATAAAAATAAAAAAAAAAAAATAAAGTCAAAATTAAATTATATAAAAGTAACACCACACAAGAGTATATATATATATATATAGGTAAAAAAAAAGAAATAAGAAGTAAAATGTGCAATAGAATAAAGGTGCAAAACAGTAAAACAGTAAGATGTGCAAAACAAATGGATGTGCAAAAACATTATATGGGACTTAATAAATATTAGTATAAACAGGAGGGATGAGAGGGATGTGCAACGGGTTGTACTGGGTATGCACACATAGCGGCAATACGGATGATGAGAATATGAATGTTTTTGTTATTTTTTTACAGATAATAATGAGTCTTGTGAAAGTTTATGGAACAGAGTTTGTGTTAAGGAGCCTGATGGCCTGAGGGAAACAAGCAAATTTAGTTGACTAGGCCCGAGCGAAAACAAATGGATCATGGGAGCCACACTTTTCATTATCTGTATCTTTCTTTGCATTGTGGTGCTAACAAGCAGCTAAAATGGTCTGTTATGAATTGCTAATTAAAACTGGAACTGCTACAATTATCAATTATCTGTAATCATCGTTTCTTGCCTGTAGTGAGAAATGTATTGCTGCTCTCCTCATCGATTTGTATTCTGTTTTTCTCTCTCTTTTTTGTAAATGTTATCAAAACCCATTTGCTTTCAGTCCAACCTTAGTCACAATTAATCACCAGGACAGAACAGCAGTGTGCGTCCGATAATGTCAGGAGCACATAATGAAGTTTGTGGCATGGGGACTCTTCAGTACACAATTCCTGATCTTTCTTATCTTTTTTCTGTAATCCCAGTGTGTTTTAGTCAATTATACAAGAGGAAGCACACACAAAAGAAACTCCTCTCTGAAAGATGTGTTTTCAGACATACACTTTCCAGCAGATCCGAAATTACGGTTGTGTGATCTGATAATATTAATATATAACTGAAATAACAGAATGATCTTAAAGCATTATTCTGCAAAGTTGATGAAAAGGCAGAGAGCAGAGAATAGCCATGATGCATGACTGTTCTCTGCTATGGGGAGCAGCTGTGAAGCCAGTGCTTGTCAATTAAGAATGAATAAATGAATGATTGAATGCCTTTATGGTATTTTTTTGTCAAGACAAGCTTCTGCAGCTGCAGGAAAGTGGGAATAGTTTGGTGACAACCAAATTGAATGTATGATAACACAAATAAAATTGTACTAAAAACAGAAAGTTTTGAAAAGTCTCGTGTACAGATGACAATGTTGTCAAAACGATCCCTGTTCACATGGATCCATGAAAACCACTAAAACACTTATGCATGCCAGGTGAGTAACTGGCGATGCCACTTTGTAAATAAACATACATGCCTGCACATTTACCTACAGATTGAACACGTTTTTTAGTTTATTGATCAGATGATAACGCTATTGATTCCAAAACATGCACTTTGAAACCTTTTTTCAAAATGCATTCAAAATACTGGTGGCCATCGACATCCACTGTTTTGGTGGTGAGTCATTTCTCAAAATATAAAATATCTTTAATTAAAACATCTAACCGAATGCCAATTCAAGGTTAGAACTGACATGAGTCAGAATGAGAGGAAAGAGCTGCCAGTAAGTTTGACTGGAATTTTGTAAAGGTTTTTCAACTTTTTATCTTGATCTCCATAAGGTTGTTTATAGATGTGTGCTATTCTGCCAAATGTCAATTTTAATTGTTCAGATGTGTCGTAGTTTTGAATAGGATAATATGTAGGCGTGAAGGGAGTGTAAAATATATATATATATATATATATAAAAAAAATATATATATATATATATCGAAAGTGGAGCTGCATTCTTTTCATAATATGCTTTGATGTCATTTTAAACATGCAAATTGTTAATTTAGCCATTAAATGCCAGAAAAACAAAGACAGAATGTCATGTCAATGCAAGATGTGCTTGTACTTTGATGTAGTTGGGCGGTTTTAATTTTTTGAATCCAGGAGCATTGCATGGTTGATAGGTGTCATTATTGTTTGGCTGTGCTTCAACTGGAAAATTACTGAAATGGATTTTCTACATTATTTGTAGTTTTATCCCACTGCATTTATTGTAAGGCATTTTTCTACGCTTTGTGGAAGACTGATGCTAACTGATTAGAAATTATTACTTTTTCACACTCATTTTCAATTTTAAGATTACTTTTGAAATGATTAAATCATTTTTCTTCAATTTGCAGAAATTCCACCCTCCAAAAACTCATTTTAGGTAAGTAACTCTGAAAGCAAGTCTAAGAATTCGACCTCATCACATCAATAGAGAAGTTAGCACTAAAAATGCAGCTTCCCTTTTTTTGTAAAGATTTAAAAAGACAACATCAAGATTGACATAAGTCCATCATCTAATACAGTTAAACGCAAAACATCACATAGCAATCCCTCTCTAGTTCTCAACCATGTTTTGGAAGCTGCTTTCTTTCTGTTCACTCTTCTGTAAGCCGACTAAAAGGGTTTGTACATTCAAATAGTGTTTGTGCTCTGCATGCTCTCAGAACTCCTGTGACACTGATGTAGAGTGGGACAAAATAAGAGCGGAGTCTTGATGACATCCAAACAGCTAAAACGCTCTGTCAATTTCTGAGCAGCTGAAAAACGTTGCCTCTGTAGACAGCATAAGGAGGAAGGAAGGTAGCCAAGTCTGAATCCCTTGACCATGTCACATCCTGTCTACTGAGATGCCCTTATCTGATACAATCCCACAATTGTGTGCATTTGATTCCATGGAAGTACAGCTAAAAAATAAAATAGCATCTGATAGTTGCGGTTGATGGTCAGTAAATAACCATTACCAGTGGGATGGCAAATAGACTGTGGAAGTATTGTAAATTGTCATTGGTGCTGTGTATGAAATGTTATTGTTACTAATAAAAGCGTCTGCTAAATGACTAAATGTAAATGTAATATTATTACATGCAAATGCACCAAACTTTTGGCCCACCATACTTTTGGAAATAGAAGCAGGGAGTCATTACGATGGCACCCAGTGGTTAAAATGCATAGTTATCCATTTCTAAAGGAGAATAATGAATTTTCTGCTTTTGTTGTGTATTGTTAATGTGCAGATTCTGTTTTTTACTGCAATAATACCAAATGATAAAGAAAATGCATATATTATCTGAAAGAAAATAGTCAATTCAAATGCACAGAACACTTAGCAGCAAGACAAACACTGCAACAATATTATTCATATTAATGCTTAGTCGTCCAAGTTCAAAGAAAGTCCAAGAAAATAGCACTGGTTTCAGTTAGATGAGCTGTCTGAATGTTAATAAAAACACAATACATGTGCAAACTAATAACTACTTCTGCTTCGACTATTCATCCATCTTTATTCACCCTAGAGCTCGTGTATTTTGAATGTATTTAGTTTAAGTCATATACATTTCTTAAGTGAAGTGAAGTGAAAGTGACATACAGCCAAGTATGGTGACCCATACTCAGAATTTGTGCTCTACATTTACCCATCCAAGTGCACACACACAGCAGTGAACATACACACACACACACACACACACACACAGCAGTGAACACCCACCCGGAGCAGTGGGCAGCCATTTATGCTGCGGCACCCAGGAGCAGTTGGGGGTTCGGTGCCTTGCTCAAGGGCACCTCATTGTGGTATTGAATGTGGAGAGCGCTGTACATTCACTCCCCCCAC
Source organism: Schizopygopsis pylzovi (assembly GCA_027422435.1). NCBI lineage: Eukaryota > Metazoa > Chordata > Actinopteri > Cypriniformes > Cyprinidae > Schizopygopsis > Schizopygopsis pylzovi. The sequence goes on from CM049827.1 coordinate 30,797,716, forward strand.
CTACAATTCCTGCCGGACCGAGACTTGAACTTTCGCAAACTTTCGATTAGGAGTCCGACTCTCTACCATTAGGCCACGACTTCCCTAAACAAGGGATTTTAAATGTGTTATTTCCATTACAAATCCACATGGAGAAGAATAGTCCCCAAATACACATAAATATCAGACCATCACCAACCCTGTGACCACATCACCAATGAATAAATCATACACCAAATGTACCAGAGGAACATTAAATAAACATGAAATGATCTTACATCTTCACACAAATAAGACATTCATCTCACTGTGACCAGTGAGTTTGGGACCACAGACAGAGCTGGTCCTCTTGATTAGATTTGGATCTAGATGAAAGATGCAACATTTCAAGCAATCTGAGCTGATGTTGCTTCCCCAGCAGACAACAGTATAAAGGCAATTTTAGCCACTACAGACATCAAACATCTTCATGGAAAGGATCTCAATCAATGTTATACAATGTATTAAATGTATACTAATGTGTGCATTTGTATTACATTAATTTTCAAATTATTAAAAAAAAAAAAAATGATTGTAACAATTGCACACCTGTAATACATCAAGGCTTTGTAGAGTAACATTAAGCTTTCATGGTTTCAAGTTTTGTCACATTGCAAAATGGTACAACAATTCCCCCGTCAATGATCTATTCAAGAGACTTCGCTCACTGCTGATTGATCCTGTATCTTTTGGGGATCTGTTGCCCAGTACCTTTCAAAAGTTTGGGGTCAGTAAAATCTTCTCACTGAGATTCTTACTGAGAAATGTGACATTTATGACATTATAAAATGCACCATGTACAGTAAGGCCCCCAAATAAAAAGCATAATAACTGCTTGAGCAACTGCTATACTGATCATATGTTAAATACTGTATACAAAAAACTGTAATATGTTTTAAAGTATTTTGATCACATAAATGCAGCCTAAATAAGGATAAGAGACATTCAGTCTTACTGAAAACATTTAAATGGTATATAAACTCTTCCCCAGAGCAGGTTTGTAGTGTAGCATTAGTTAAGTTGTTGAACCCAAACCATTTTCCAGTTTTGCCCAAACTTAACTCAAACTATGTGAGATAAGCCTCTTTTTAGTCTTGTAAGGCTTAACTTTGTTGTCTTTCAGTCAAGTCTGGAGTTTAGAGTTTAGACGGAGTTTAAGGTATAAGTCAGGCAGGGAGCGATTGAGCGGGAAGATGACAAAAAAGCACAGAAAGAACTTGTTTTGATATGAACTGACGTGAGACAGGACAGTGAATCTGGCAAGCAGTGACCCATAGAATAACAAAAGCATTGGGATGAAGCAGAATATTTGATGCCTGTCACAATTCTCTAGGAACCCTGGCAATAAAATGCACAGTTTATTCACACATGGATAGCAGGCACAAAAAACACTAGCTTATTCTCTTTCTGGTACTTCACCACTGAAGTACTGTACAAATTGTAAGGACATACCCCTGCACTCTTAAAATGAATAGTTCACTCTTTATTTATTCTGTGGAACATGACAGATTGTTTCATACAATGGAAGTCAATGGTAACCAAAATGGTTTGGTTCTTTAAAATATTTTTTCATTCTTCTACAGAAGAATGGAGGTAAAAATACAGGTTTAGAACAATATGAGGGGGTGTAAATAAATACAATTCTGGGTCAACTATCCCTTTAAATCAGGGGTTGCCAACCCATTACAAAAAAATGCATTACATTTCTCCATTCTTTGTACTATATTTTTCTGTTATATTATATTCTAGGGCTGCAGCGATGCGTCGCACCTTTAGCCACGGCCATTGCGCGAGCATGCAGTTATCCCTACTTAAGACTGTTTTTCTGCCATAACACAAACAATACTCTAGAGCAGAAGGGAAAGGCTAGTATGGCAACACTTCACAGAGCGTTCAGAGAGCGTTCTGTTATTATACGACCGTCAGAACCGCATATACTGTATATAGCCACACTGACGCCTTTACATTGTCAGGATTCACGACTGCATTCAAAGCTGCGCTGAATGAACGGAACAGCACGATATAATCATGACGGGTTTAATGCACCCACAGAGACGGAGAAATGATTCGCGTTCATCTTGTGTCAGTGCCGTTAGCGCGATCGCACACAAAACGTGCTCTCTGCACTCGCTAACAAAGCGTTTAAAGTCATTGTTTAAGTGTGTGATGGATAGAACAAGCCTCGACTGGGATCATTTATTTAAAAACGGGCCATTTTATGTGACTTCAGCTGTTCATATACAGATATGTATCCAAGCAAATGTTTTAATCTACTGAATAAATAACATCTTTCAAGTCTCTCACCTGTGACTGCTGTCAGTCCCAAACAGAACTGTGAATGCAGACATCATCTCTATTGATTGTATCACTGCCCTGTGATTCTCTTTCTTTCCTTTTCTTTTTTTATTAATTATTTGTTATTGTTTTCTTTTTATCTCTTTTCTTATTTTTTATTTATTTTTATTTTCTTTCTTTCATCTTTATTTTTTATTAATTATTTATTGTTGTTATTTATTTTTCTCTCTTTTCTTGTTATTATATTTCTTTACTTTGTTGTTGTTGTTTTTATTTATTTTTGTAAAGTATTAATTATGAAAAATAGTTTGAAAATAAAAGATTAATAGCAGAAGTTACTGTTATTATTTATTCATAGTTCAACTAAAGAATTCATCAACTGATGAGAAAATAATAAATGGATTAATTTAAAATAATAGATAGATTAGTCGACTAATCGAAAAATGTATCGATAGATTAGTCGACAATAAAAAATTATTGTTAGCTGCAGCCCCATTATATTCTGATACAAATGTATGTATATATATATATATATATATATATATTAGTGGTGGGCCGTTATCGGCGTTAACGTGAGACTCTTATCGGGCGATAAAAAAAATATCACCGTTAATCTATTCTCAAAGTTGGGTTGGGAGCTGGGTCTATACTACGCAAGCTATGATGACTTTCACCCTGATATTTTAGCGCGGATGTATACCTAGCCGAATTGCACTGTAGGGGGCGAGAACGAGTCTTCGAACTAGAGGCTCGCAGTCCGTGATGGACAGATTGTTAACGGCTGGTCTATGTGGTAATACAATCGGGCAGGACATCCAAACGCTCACCTATCATTCATCAACCTCAAATATGGCTTTTCATCTGAAAGATGTATGTAGTAGCAACTTTACATGGCCGCTCAATATGATGTTAACCTAGAGAAATGTGCGCTATTGAAGTGTTTGTGTGGAAGCGCGTTTGCTGCAGGACAGGCTCCGGTGCGCTCTGAAACTTACTCTTAAAATCTCCGTCATTTTTGGTCATACAGATAAAAGTAGCCTAATACATCTTTCGAATCTGTACAGACTCTACGTTTATTTGTGTGCACTCAGAATAACAACGAAACGTTGCGCTTTTAAGCAAACAGGATGCGCTTTAGGTCTCATGTGAACTTGAGTATTCACTCCCGTGTCACCCTCTGCTTCGAACCTGTGTGTATGCCTAACGTTACTGTGAAATTACCACATCAGACGTGACGTGCTAACATGGATGCAGCTATGAAGCCGCCGGGTTTGCTTCAGGGAAAATGTATTTTTAAGAAGCTTCCCAATGGAAACTGTAAACAGTTCATCACGACCTCTTATGTAGGCCTACAGTTCAAAATTCATGTTTAACTGAATAAACAGTTAGTAAACACAAGTACATCTTATTGAACATAGTTTATTTTCATCACCAATTATCATAGTAGAACAGCTTTCTCAAGCAGTTTGTGATGCATTTTGTAAACAGGAGATGCGCCCCTGGTCTAATGCGCCACCTGGCTTGAGAAACCCGTTCTCAAAGACTTACTTTTAGTCATTATTTGGGTAGCACACATATTCTGAATGCCTTCGGCAGAATTCAAATGAGCCATTTTAATCTAGATTAATCTAGATTAATTCCAAGATTAATCTAGATTAATCTAGATTAAAAAAATTAATCTATGCCCACCCCTAATATATATATATATATATTCTGTTATATAGCTACTGGGACAGTGATAAAGAAAAACACATCACGCCTGAGTCTGTAAACAGGATATTAACAGAGGCCAGAGATGCTGAAGATGAGGGCAAAGAGGAGAACATGCTGTAACAGAAAGAGAACAATAGCTCACTGTGCACGAGGGTCGAAATATAGGAAGAAAACATAAATACTGAATTGGGGGTATGGGGTTATATTAATGTATCACTGAAGGGAACGTGGCTGGTTCATAAGTGCCACCTGCTGTTAGAGAATGAATCTGCGTCTCATTCAGACATGCTATTTTATGTAAATGTTTGATGTGGCAAAAATATAAAATTAAATAAAACCTAAAGTCAGACCATTCTGTTTTTGTTTTAAATCCTGAAATTATACAATCTAATTCAAATCAAAAACAATTTATTGTGCAACATGTGTGCTGTATCTTTGTTTGTATTGAGATTAAAATGCAGTGATTGCCACTCATTTCAAATGGCTATATATATATATATTTTTTTTAAGGCCAGTTTGTTTTCTATTGAGCAAATAGCCAATAAATACATTTGGTTTAAAAAATCTGTATCAGAATCAGCCAATAAGATATAATTAAAAAAAGACAAGAAAATCTGACTCTGAATCGGCTATGATCGGTGCAACAGAATTAATTAAAATACTAATTATAAGGCCTCAAATTGGAAGTACAATCTGGGATGCTTTTTTCTAATAAATTCTTCCATAAGTAGATCTTGTCTTTCATAAAGGCCGAGGTCGGGGATCTTGGGCTTAAGAAGAGTGGTGACCACTGCTTTAAGTGTTGTGTGCTCTTAGGAGTTCCTTGGTACATGGAGGAAATGTACATGGTCTTCCAGCACTACAAGAGAAAGTCCTCTGGCATTGTTAATGGAAAACAACTGGGAGAAATTCTGCAGGCAGCATGGGCTTCAAAAGTGCATATGTCATTTCTCATGCACACTCAAGTAGACAAGATTAATAACTCATTCAAAACATTCAAAGTAAAATGCCACCCATGAGTATTAAGTTCTCATATGAGAAGCAAGTCATTCAGGCTTTTTATCTTTACATTTTAGGAAAGAAATTGAAGTAGCAACTTTAATAATTGATGTGCTGCTTTTGGAAGATTTTTCCCACAACATTCTATGAAGGAAGCATATTCAGTTACAACGAGAATGTCTTATGATTGTAATTTTCATGTGCCATTAACTGAAAACTCTTCTAAATGAAGATATAATAGCAATGTAGGCGAGTTAGTTATGAGCTGAATCATATTAGAAGGAAGATTTTTATAGGATTAAGAATAGGTTTTCATATTATTTTTCAACTGAATATCAGAAAAAAAAGTTGTTTCCATTTTTTTTTCTTGTAATACCAAATAAACAAAAATATATAAATTAAATAAAAAAACATAAATATAATACTAGAAGAATTTACAGATCCTTACAGCATATTTCAAATTAGTTTGTTTCTTCATGGGAACTGATTCTGAGAAATGAAGCATTACATCACTTGCTCACCAATGGGTCCTCTGCAGTGAATGGGTGCCGTCAGAATGAGAGTCCAGACCGCTGATAAAAAACATCAAAATAATCCACTAGTAACTGCCTCCACTTCAATCCATCAATTACTGTCTTGTGAAGGGAAAAGCTGTGTATTTAGGGGTGTAACGCTACACGTATCAAACCGTACGGTTCATGGGCATTTTCCAAATAGAAGTGATCATCCCTGTCCCCTTGGAGTGGGGACTTTGGAGTGAACAGGGCACGTGCGTGCCATTATATAGTCGTTTGGAATGGACTTGGCAAAGGGAGAGGCGTAATTTCCTCATATTCAGCTGGGATGCTCCTGTGACAATGCAGCACGTGTGCGTCAGTAGATGTCGCTGATTTAATAGCATAAATGTATTTATATTTTTGTTAGAACAACTGTTGCAACTGTTGCAAATGAACATACATATATTATATAAAAACTAATGTGTAAAACATTTAAAAATATAAAATGTATATTTTTTTATGCCGGTGTCCGTCAGCGAATCTGCACCATGCTGCTTTGTCACGGAACATCACAGCTGCTGATAATGAGGAAATTATGTCTCTCCCTTTGCCAAGTGCATTCCAAACGACTACATAATGACACGCACGTGCCCTGTTCACCCCAAAGTCCCCACACCAAGGGATAGTGATGATCACTTCCATTTGGAATCTGCCCCATGAACCGTTCGGTTTGATACGTGTACCGTTACACCCCTATGAAACAAATCTGTCATTAAGCATTTTCAGTTTAAACTGTAGTTTAAGTTTAAGTAGTGAGTGGTTCTTGATCTGTGCAGGTATTTCAAATTAAATTGAATTAAAATGTGTATTGTGTAATCATGAAAGAATCGTGAAATATTGCTTGTATTTATATATCCCCATAACAAAATTACAGGAATTCATTATTTTGCCTCAGTCAGGTACATAATGATGACGGTTTCTTGTGAGGATCAACCCTTTCATATCACGTGCCACACAAAAGCTACACCGATGGTAAAGGGTGTGAAGAGGTGATGTACAGAGTATTTTGAGTCTGTTTTCAGATTTGTCTCCATGGCTGATCATGTGTGAGTGGAATTAGAGACATTAATGAGTCTCATTCTCTAGCACCTCTCATCATCTCTCATAGCAGATTCCTGGTTATGAATGACTGAATACTTGCACCAGTGTATGGTTTCAGACATTAAAACACACAATGACTGGTTAGAAATCAAAGAAATGCATGGAAGAAGAAAATAGAGGGGAAGAAATCAAATGACAGGAAGATATCATTTGAGTTACACATAAAATAAAACAAAAGGACAAAAAATAGATACAAAAGTACAGCATTCTTATGCGAGTCTTTCATTTAAGTGTATATGATTTAAACATTTTAAATGAAGCATTTTATGCAAATGTGTACAATTTAAGAAGTGTATATAAAGACAGCCATCCAGTTGTGTTTCTGCAAAGTAAATATTTTAATCTAGGCGTCAGCTTGACTTCTCGCGTTCTAGTTTCAGAGTTGCATTTGACATTGTGAAGACACATTACACAACAGTTAGACCATCCTTGAATCTGATAGGTCGAACAGTGTTCCAAGAGCACTGATATAACAGTCCAACAGCATTGAACAATTTCACTGTCTGTATCACTTTGCTTGCCTGTGTTTGTTTTATTCATACTGTAAGTTTTGGATCATTCTAAACCAAGGGTGTCAAACTCAGTTCCTGGAGGGCCACAGCCCTGTACAGTTTAGATGCAACCCTAATTAAAAACACCTGATCCAGCTAATCAAGTCATTTAGGCTTATTTGAAAACTACATTGTATGTGAGTTGGAGCAGGGTTGGAACTAAACTCTACAGGGCTGCGGCCCTCCAGGAACTGAGTTTGACACACCTGTTCTAAACGGATTTGTATATTATGATTGTGAGTAGTATGAATGAAATACGAATGCACTACATCAGTGGTGTCAAACTCAGAAAGATGAGAAAAGACAGACACATAGACACACACAGGCGAAATAAGACTTTTAAAGACCCTTTAAAGACCAGCAGAATCCCTGTCACTTTAAATACTGACACATATCTTAAAACATGTCATAAATGTTTGAAATCGCACACATTTGCAATGACACTCTATGATTATTACCAAATGCATCCTTACAATTAAAAGCCATTAACACAAACGCACATTTTTAAGAAAACACAAGTAAGTGCATTTACTGCCACCTGTACTGTCACCGAATCTCAAATCCACCATATCTTTCGAACATCTGGAAGTGAATTAACCTGAGCATGTGCATTAACGCCAGTCAGTACGGCGCACACATGCATATTTACGGCAAAGTACGGTAAATACATACGTAATGTAGGTACGTGACGTCACCACGCTACTGCGCATGCGTTTTATAGACATACCATACGTCAGTTTGTGCATGCGCGGTAAACACATACCGCGTGACGTCACCGCACTACAGTTTGCAGCGAGGAGTACTTGTTCAGGGCTGCACAATTAATCGAATTTCTAATTGCAATTACAATTTCAGATGCCACAATTACGTAATCGTTCAAAGCAGCAATTAATCGTTCAAAATCCACATATGTTGTTCTGTGTGCTTAAGATGTTTTCTTTTCTTTCTACAAGTCATTTTAAGGGTTTTTGCATTGTTTTAATTTTAGTATAGCATTAAAATACCATGCATATTTTTATTTAAAGAAACCAATGCAATGTATAGTTTGCACATACATGCACATGCACATTTGAGGCTTAATACTATAGAAGTTTTTCAGTTAGAATGTTTTCAGCTTGTTTATTTCCATCTAAAAATATGGCATCCAATTGCTTCAAACAATGGTATAAACATCATTCAATATAAATTGTGATGATCGTAAATAATAATCGCAATTACAATTTCAAGGGAATAATCGACAATTATGATTTTTGTCATAATCGCAGCCCTACTGCTGTTTATAAATCCTTCTGTGGCTTCATGGGAACACAGTGAATTCACATTTAGGCTACTACTCTTTTCTCTATTTTCTATCTATATAGTGAATTAGGCATACTTAGATGCAGGAACTGTCTTCATGAATGACTCATTGAATCCTTTATTCCGCTCATTTGTTCTGAGTCATTCATGAAAAAGAAAAGAAAACTGCTACAAAAAAAATAAAAACATTAGGCTTCATTCGAGGCATTAACAGTAATTAACATGTACAATACCATGAACAACCCGTCTGCACATCCCTCTTATTCACATTACTATTTATTAAGTCCCAGTACACTGTTTTTTGTTTTCTTTTTTTGTACATCTTATTGTTTTTTTGCACATCTTGTTGTTTTTTTGCACATCTCATTGTCTTTTGCACATCTCATTGTCTTTTGCACATCTTATTGTTTTGCACTTTTTTATTTCATTGCACATTTTATTCTTATTTCTCCTTTTCTTACCATATGTATGCCCTTGTGTTATGTTACTTATATAATTTGTATTCTTATTGTTTTGCACTGTCACTGAGCGGACCTGATTCGATTGCATTTCACTTCTAGTTATGCCCTGTATAACTATTATGTGACAAATAAAGAAACCTTGAACCTTGAACACTGGTGCTATAACCCATGTCCAAAACAGAGGTCAGCGATTCTGGCTATTAAAATTGGCCTTGGTGTTTTCTCTTCCATTGAATTAATGGTTGATCCAGCTCAGCACACCTAAAACCACCAGCTGTAAAATAGCTAAATTACACAGCAAGGTAGCTCTGCGTTTTAGATTGAGAGGTGGATTCAGGCAGACAAAAATATTTAGAAGCTCAGAAAAGAAAGTAAAATATTTGCTGTCGGATTTATATATTCCACCTACTTCTATACAGCTCCAGTGAGATAACACGATAGAGTTCGGGTTCAAACACACACTCTCGATTTAAATATAGATTAGAGACACATCTCTTTAGCCAAGCGTTCATATAATGCATCTCATAATATCGTACTGCAGTTATATCTGATAAAACGCATATTATTATTCTTTAGCTTGGGTTGAACTAATTATTTTTGCTTGAATGGAACAACAGCTACGCTAATGATGTCTCTATTTGTTTCTCTGTTTCTGGATTAACATCCCGTGGTAACTAGGAATTACACAAGCTTCAGTCTGGATCCAACCCTTAAATGATCTGAGATGACCGAACACCTGAGAAGAGACGATGCCAACCCCTCAGACAATATACAGAATAAACCTAATGTTGCCATAAGTTAAATATATTAATCTATCGTAGAGACTTAATTTCCTGTAAAGCTGCTTTGCAACGATTGTATTGTAAAAAGCGCTAAACAAATAAGCTTGAATTGAATTGAATAACAAGGACTTTTACAGCAGACCATTCATGCTACAATCCCATGGGTGAGTGAATATATGCATCCGAGTCATAAACTGAAACCTCCGAGCATGCTTTTTATATTCTTATCATAAACTCTGCAATAGAAAACATTCCTATTTTTGTTACATTAATATGTATGCAACATGTTGTATTGTGGCCTACATTTGATTTCAGATGGGAATGTATTTCTCAAAATGCAATCTTTGACATAGCCAAAGCTGCAGAATACAGCCTGAATCTACTGATAAGGCATAAACCCCTGTGTGACAAAGCACAGCATCTTTCCATTTGAACTCTGCCATATAGTCTTTGTGCATCACAGCTTGAAAAAAACAAGCACCTAGAGCAAGAAAAAGCCAAAGCACAACATAATATAAAATACATATGCATGCCTGTCTACATTAAATACTGGTAGTAAACTGTTTTCCTCATAAACACAATTAAAACCTTGGGGAAACTACTTGCCATTTATTTTCTCTCCCACTATAGAGCAAACATAATTATACAGTGAGTTGTACAAACCCACACACATGCTGTGCAGTAAAGGATGCACAAGTTTCCTGTCTTGGGGTTATTAGGTCTGTAAAGTCTCAACACACTGCATGATTTTAGCAATTCTATAAGATCACTGCATGTCACACTGTGCGACACGGATCTAATAAACTTGGCTATGACATGTGTAGACTGTACGATGATGATCTCTTTTTTATTGGTTGGTCAGTAAACGTGGATCGTAGTAGCAAACACACTATATGATGATCATGCTGTATCGCAGGCTATCTTTGGTCACAAGACCTTGACAACGGCCGTCTTTGAACCTCTCTCACTGTACGACACAGAACCACTGATTAGGAGCCACAATCACAGACATTGCCACATGTATACTGACCAAAAAGACAATTTTGTTAGGAAATCTCAAATATCAATGTTTTTCTATAGATATTGTAGACATTAATCCTTAGTTTGTGACAGAAGCCTTGCGCAGCTTGTATTTTGCTCTAACAGCATTATAAACCTTGCTACTATAAATAGCATGTCATAATGCAAGTTGAAATGTTACTGGGAAATTAAATTTTACATGTTTATGCTTTACAAAATAATGTTTTAGCTGCCAGTCCAGATTTCCCCTTGAGGCTTCCATTACATGATTTAGATAGCATCCTTCCTGACTGATAATCCCCAGTACATTTCCAATAAAGGCTTTGATGAAAATGCAATTAGATTCATTTACATTTAGGATACTTTTATGTTGCATTCATACTACAGATTTGATCATTTCATGCATTCCATTATAATTAGACTCATGGCCTTGGTGATGATGGAAATGCAGAAAAGAATCTGAAGGACAAAACTGCTAGTACTTTGAACCCAAGCTCGTCAGTTATACCATTATACTCTCAATGTGAGTATAGATCGGCTGAAAAAAAGCTGAAACCTTCATCGTTACTTCATTTATTAAGTAAAATCATTTCAACATATTTTATGAGTAAACCAAAACTCTAATGGAGCATCCCAGTATTTTATAGATATTTTAGAGAGGATGTGATGTTTGGAGGTTTTAGATTATTTAATATGCATCTAAGTATGTTTACCACATTATCTCAACATCTTGAGGTGTAAGACCGGCGGTTGACAACACTGGGTTCATAATATTATGGGTTTTGTGTCAGTTTGTATATGTTTATTTAGACTTGACAAAGGTGATTTTCTTTTATGTACACACTTAAAAATAAAGGTTCTTTATTGGAATCTATGGTGCCGTGAACATTTAACATGCATATAAACTTTCCATAGCACTAAAGGTTCTTTATAGGTGAAAAGGTCCTTCGGATTATAAAATGTTCTTCACACTAACGGGTTCTTTTAAGGTATGTTGTACTATGTGCCCTAAAGGTTCTTTGGGAAATCGAAAATGTTACTTCACGAGCAGTAGCGTGTTTAGGTCGCGGTCCAGGGGGCCCCCCCGCGGAATGCGATTTTTACCGATGAGAATTGAGAACCGACATTTTTTGGACCGGTGCGTAATTGGGTCAATACTGGACTACTGATAAGCTTGAGGACAAACAATACTGTTATTGATACGTGCGTTGTTTTATCTCCGTACTTCTATATTAATGACGAATTAGAAGATGTTCTCATAAACCGATCTCAAGCTGTCTTCTGTCAGAGATTTGGCGCGATATGCAGCGGCACAGTCTCAAAATCTGTCCGGCGCATGTAAAATAATTATAATACTGAAGGTGAGGTACAATTCATATTTCTTTATTAAATAACTTATAAAATAATTTGAAAACTTTCTGTGAGGCATAATTTTACAAACAGCATGAGTTCTCCGTGAGCTCTCTGTCTTTCCCTCTCAAAATGCGCAAATGGCTTCATATCACCACATCGCGTCTGCACTATAACCGAGCTGCACACTGCACGACTGACACAGGAATTGTCACAGTTTACATGCATCGTCACTAAAGTTTATAATTTGCATTTCTTTTTTAAGTTTGCCAATATTTCAACTATTCAACAATTGCCCCATTGTAAAAACTAAAATACACAGCATGATCAAAGATTTAACGAAAAAAAAAATTTGGGGGGGGGGGGTCTAAAAATTCCCCCCTCCACCTCTCAAATAAAAAAAGAAATCCTCCCTCCCACAAGAGTAACTAACATAAGAGGGGAATTCACCCAATTTTGATGAAAAATGAAACTCAGGACCTGAATGAATGTCTGTAAAAATCCTGATTGGAGAATAACTATTAATAAGTCTACATGTTAAAAATAAGCCTTTTTTATCATGTAGATAAAAACAGAGATAAAAAAGTCCCTCTAAGACATAGATGGATACTCTCTGTTAGGAGAAATCACGCCTGCTCCCAGAGAAAGTCAATATTTAAATTGTCTTTAATAAAAATAGCTCATATGCACATGGTGTTCAAATATGTTGTGCTGTGGTATGCTAAGGAAAAATCTCTCTCTCTCTCTCTCTCTCTCTCTTTGAAGGGTCTTTTTATTAAAAAAAAATGTGCTTTATGTGCCTTTTTCTGTTTGCTTAGAGGCATTTGTAAACTGCAGTAATAAAATAACTTGCAATTTTCAACATCTTTTTACATCATTTATTTATGCACCAAATTATAGAGAGTAGAATGGATAACTGTATTGATAAGTATCGTATCAGTATCGATAAAATGTAAACGATACCCATCCCTACCCCAGAATCAATCGCAAAATCCACTGAGGGTGGCCCCTCCAGGAACACTTGCTGAGGGCCCCCAAAACACAAAACACGCCCCTGTTCACGAGTTCCTGTGCCCATATAATCTTAGGTATAGTGTTAAATGGATTTGGCTTGATGTCTGCAATGGAGGGCTAAGAGAGACTTCTTCTCAAGCTCCAATAGCCCCCTTACCTTATAGTCAGAAGGATAAATGAAATACATTTGCATAAAGTAGGAGATGGGGAGGTGGAGAGATACTGAAAGAACTAACAACAGAAATGGTAAGAGGCTGTTTTTATACTGGATATTAATTGGAATATTAGATGGGCATACTCCTCCTTAAATTACTTTAATAACTTCACTTGGCATCCTTGCAAAACCCCATTTTGGAAACTTATGAGTGTAGTTGAAACAGTGGAGAATGCTGCTAGCAACATCTGGTCTTTAGTTTGATTCCCAGAGAATGCATGCGGTTTGTGAACATTTTTACATAACTACCTTATGTAAAAAACATTTTACATAAGGTAGTTCAAGTTTGAATTGAACTACCTTATTGCTGATAGACTACCAACTCGAAAGATTATAATTTGGTGTGTTGATTAAATGAAATGTTCTCAGTATATGCCATAATAATCTTGTGTTGGAAACAATGGTTTTATGAAAGCAAACATAAATAGCCATCCCAATGAAAGCACAAAAACGACAAGTTTTTTAATGACGAGCTGTTACAAGTGTGATCAAATTCGAGAGTTGTGATACTCTACCACCTACAACTTGTGAACAAAAACCCTGTTAGCTCCTTAATAATGTGTTTTGAGCAACCAACGTACCGAAGCAGGAGTTGATGAAGCCGTACCACATGCAGCCGTGCCTCCCGAGCAGCCACCGTCCCCGCACACTGGACGCGAAGCTCAGGGTCGTCCCAAACAAACACACCAGCATGTCACTGACGCTAATGTTGAGAAGCAGCATGTTGACCGGCGTCCTGAGCGTCTTAAACTTACAGAAGAGGACTAAAACGACTAAGTTATTGAGGAAGCCGAAAGTCATGATGAATCCTAGGAACACGGACAGAGCGATGAAGCCCGCGCGTGAGAGCGTCTCCACCGGCGAGTCGCTCCAGTCCCCGTCCAGAAGAGTTAACCGGTCTTCCTCGCTCATGTTAAAGCTGTAGTTTAAATCAGCCTGCTCGAAAAACATCCTTACGAATAGTTAGGAGAGTTGTTTTGAGTCAGTGCTGAATTTCGTGAGGTAAGAGCCTCTGTTTCTCGTTTAATGAACACCTCAGCGCATCAGCGCGGCGCATCAGCATCATAACTCGGTACAGATGATGATGATGATGATGATGATTTTCACTGACAGCGCGCTTCACCTTTGAGAGCACGTTGGACTGCTGACAGATGGGCTTCGCTTGACGCTCAAAACAGGCACGCAAACTGACTAAGTAGCAGTCATACAGTTCTGTTCATTAAAGTCCGCAGTCTCCATCAGAGTTTCTGAACTGTTATCAGCTTTTAACGACGCCACTGCAAATTAATGTTGACCGTTTGGTGTCCGTTCATGAGCTACTTTATTTGTCAGCACATTGCTGCATTCTAGAGGGAAAATGCGCTCTCTTCTCAGTCCCAGCTGTGAACCCGTCGTTCAGTATTCCAGCTGAGTGCGCGAGCTCTGCTGAACGCGCAACAGGCGTGTAATATAAAGGCATCTTGACGTCACGAGAGAGCGATATGAGCTCACTGTTATTGACATGCAGGAAGCGACCTACCACAAATTCAGTTACCTCTGGCAATTCTGATGCATGTAACAAGGTACACCAACACACTCGCACTTATCAATTCTGCTTTTTATGTTAAAATAGGCTACTACAGATGACCACCATCATACAGGTGGTAAAACAGAATTTAAATTCATTAAACCTTGTTTTTCGATGAACAATTAATGACTGATAAACATTGATGTGCATTATTTAGCAACACCATAACACATACATCTGAATATTGCTCTAAGCATTAAATAAAGATATAAACATTATAAAACGAACATGATTTAGGCTACATCTTTTTTTTCCATAAATTATATGTGAGCCTGGACCACAAAACCAAGAAGTGTCCATTGTTGTTAGATTGAGATTTATACATTATCTGAATAAATGAGCTTTCCATTGATGTATGGTTTGTCAGGAGGACAATATTTGGCTGAGATACAACTATTTGAAAATCTGGGTGCAAAAAAAATCAAAACGTTGGGAAAATGAAGTCCTTAGCTTATGCATTTTACTAATAAAAATTCAGTTTGGGTAGATTTACAGTAGGAAATGTACAAAATATATTAATGGAACATGATCTTGACTTAATATCCTAATTATGTTTGGCATAAAATAAAAATTGATAATTTGGTGTGATTCACATCATGCTAATTGCAACAAAGTTTTGTTTCATAAAACAAATATGGTTTTGGGAGATAGTTTATTGATGATACTTAATAATGTATATTATGTATATAATGATAATGGCAGCTCTAGGCACAAGATGTTCTGTTATTTATTATTATATATTTTTTGTTAATACTCCTCTATCAGTGTATTGGTAAAGTACAGCACTTCCATAGAACCTGCCAGCATTTCTAGAATAATGTCAACAAAAGCAGGATCTCAAAGCCTGTTGCTTGTTCCATGTACTGTGAAAAAATGAAAATAAATAAAATCTGCAAACAGTAGGAAACTGCTGTCTCTAAATCTGTTCACATCCTTCATCCCCTCGGGGAGCTCACATTGCCAGGGATCAGAATCACAGGTCTAAATGCTTATAGCTGACTGCCGACTAAAGCCTGCAAAGATTACTACCGGGTGGATACGCTTTCACCTACTTAACCATTCAGCATTTTGCATAGCTGTCAATGTAAAAAGGGAGTCAGGTCATTTGTCTTACTAATAAGTGTGTGGTTGTTTTTTCCCTGCAGTATTGTTCAAGACTAAAGAAATATTCCTCTGTAAGCAGAAGGATGTGATTTGTTGCCCCTCTTGTTGTTTCTGTTCTCATTAGATATGCACATTAAGGTTAATTGTTGCTGTCGCACTATTTAAACATAGGAACAACAGTCAGAGAGAATGACTAAGCTCTGAATTAAATGCACTCAGACTGTCATAGTTCAAAGGATATAAGCTACAGAAAGAACATGTGAACATGCAGATATCCAAAGCCAGCTATGAGGTTAAACACAAAAGGAAAAGCTATTATTTTGGGTTTATGATTGAATACCTTTATTATTTAACAGGACATGGTTCAGTGTTGCTGTATTAAAATAAACTAGAAATTATCACGAGACATGGTATTTTTCCACATAATTTAGGGCAAAAAATATATTATACATAACGTGTTTTCTTTTTATATTTTGAAATATCAGATTTAGCACTCACTGAAAAAAAAAATTTTTTTCCTTGTTAGCCAGAAATATCTACACCGTTTATATATTAGATATTTTATTGCCCAATCAACAAATTATTTTGTTTTTCAAGCATACAAATCTAAAAGTATATATATTTATGCTTAAAACAAGAAAACAAGATTTGTGAATGCTATAAGAAACATTCAAATAAATTCAAGATATATATATTTTCTAATGTTGATAATAATAATAATAATAAAATTCCATGCATAATAATTCCATACCATTGTGCTTATTTTGTAGAGGCCAATGACCTTCTTTTATATACAGCTAACTCTATTCGGCTTATACATGTAAAGGTGTCACAGCTAGAGGACATGATGTCATAAATGAATATATTGTAATGAATTGTGTTTACTCAGCTCGTCATAGACTAGTGTTGATCTTGTTCTATTATACAGTTGTTGTCATTCTGTTTTATTCTGTCTGTTTTTAATTCAGGTCCTGTTGTATAAACACAGAAGAATCACACATACGTTATTGTGTACTTGAAGCCTTGTCCAGATTTCGGTCAGTTTATTCATATAAGAGCGTTGCCCATTCTGTGTTGTTTGTATTGGTGGTTTATTACTGTTTAGTTTGATGTTCCTCTATAATCGCAGAGTTGTTCATTTCTCTATAAATTCACCTTGTGAATTCTACATGAAGAACTGCCTTGCATTGGCATCTCAAATAAAGCCGCCAAGCCGTGTCTAGTAAGTAGAATGCTTAAATGATCAGTGGAGATTTCTCACCTCTCAAAAACGTCCCAGGTTACGTATGTAACCCTGGTTCCCCGAGGGAACGAGACGCTGCGTCGAGACGCTAGGGGAACGCCATCAGCGTTGTCCAGCTCTGAATCATATGTGTAATCAGTCAAAATTGACGGCCAGACGTCAGGTGCGGTGACGTCATGACCAGGATGCTTAAAAGCACGTGATGTGCGGCCGGCGCCAGCTTCCAGGAATGAAGCATAGCTCTAGTAGGGATGCCGGAAGTATGGCCCTGCGACGCAGCGTCTCGTTCCCTCGGGGAACCAGGGTTACATACGTAACCTGGGACGTTCCCCTCCGGGAACATCGAGCTGCGTCGAGACGCTAGGGGAACGAGATATCCACGCCGCCATACTTGCAAATCCCTGCTTAGTGTGTGGAATGCACAGCTATGGCAAGGGAAAAGACAAGCCAGGGGTGGCTCGCAGAGCCAGGTCGTAGAACCTGGAAAGTTAGGGGCGTAGACCACCCACCAGCGTCACAGATGTCCTGCACAGGTATACCTGCCAGAAGGCCTTGGAGGCCGCAATACCTTAAGTAGAGTGAGCCTTGATTCCCAAAGGCGAGGGGAGATCAGAGGACTCGAGGTCATAGGAGAGCATCCAGATCCACTAATTAGCATAAGCACCCTGGCCTCCACCGGAGGAAACGTATAAAAGAGAGTTTGCCTATTGAAAGGCCACCAAGAGGGGCGTGGTAGGTGCTATAGCCGCCACGTAGACCTTCAGGGTGGAGTGGGCTAACTCTGCGGAGAAACGGGCCTGCGAGAGCTCCAGCACTGTCTCAGCAGGCAGTTAACTGGATCAAGCTGGCGGTCTCCGCACCCGGAGTCTCAACTTCAGGGTGTACAGTTTCCTTATTGAGGGAGCTCTAGATTGGAGGATGGTCTCAGCAACCTCAGTTGAGAGACCAGAGGCTATGAGTTGTGCCCCCTCGGGAGCCACACCCATAGTTTCCACAACTCCGAGCGGGGGTGAAAGATCATGCCCGCTGCCAGTGAGAGGAGATCCCTCCTGACAGGAATCCCCCATGGAGAGCCGTCGAGGAGAGAAATCGGGTCAGAGACTATACTCGGCCCGGCCAGAACAGGGTTTTTCAATAGAAGGACCCCGTCCATGCGCACTCTCTCTAGAACTCCCAGGAGCTGAGCGATCGGGGGAGGCGTACAGATGAAGCCTCAGCCACGATTGTACCATAGCATCCAGCCCCTTAGCGGAGCTGGATGTCTGCCTCGACAGGATGGCTGCTCCTTTACGAAGGGAAGAACCCGATATTAATACGCTTTGCCCCCAAAGCACATTTCAGGAACTTCCTGTGATGGGGAAGGAGTATGCATCTTTAGATCGCTCGTGACCACCAGTCCTCGGATCTGGTGAGAGACACGTGCTTGAAGAGAGCTTTCTGAACTTCAGTCGTGTGACTGAGCGGTTCAGTTAGCTTAGATCTAAGACGGACGCAACCCCTTTCCCCGGAACAAGAAGTACGGCTGTAGAACCTGGACTCTATGTCTAGAGCAGGGACCACCTCGATGGTCTCCTCCCTCAGGAGAGTGCTCACTTCTTGTTCCATTACCAGAGCCTGCTCGCCTGTAGAAAGGCTGCGGCAGAGCGGCCACATAGCCTTGTCTACCAGTGTGCGTGACCCATCGAGACACATTTGGCAGCAGTTCCACGCTGCCGAATAGTCTACTAAGGGAACCAGTCTCTCGAGACTGGTCTCTGGTGTACTTAGAGCGGCTAGCTCGGTGCCCTGGAGCTGGAGGACCGGCAGGGGACGGCCGATCTAGCTGCTCTAGGGACCCCCGAAGGGGTGGCGAGCCTCCCAGCTCCGCTACATTTCTGGGCGGAAGAGACTGAGAGAAGCGCTCGCTGGAAACCGCTGCGCCCTGGAACACTGGCAGGGTTAGCAGACTGATCTCCTGAGGGCACTGAGGAGAGACGGGCACCGTGTAATGCGGTGTAAACCGCTCTTCCCCAGAGGGGCCTGCCCTCATAAGTCCTGGGATGTAGCATCAGGACTGCCTTAGAAGTCTCCTATTGGAAACGACGGTCCTCAGACCCGCGTCATCTCTAGGAAGACTAAGGAACCAGAGTCTGCTCAGGCAGGACCCAATAAGACACGCTTGGCAAGGGCTCCCACACCGCCAGATGACTTACTAAGGGAACCAGTCTCTTGAGACTGGCCTCTGGTGTACTTAGAGCGGCTAGCTCGGTGCCCTGGAACGGAGGACCGGCAGGGGACGGCCGATCTAGCTGCTCTAGAGACCCCCGAAGGGGTGGCGAGCCTCCCAGCTCCGCTACATTTCTGGGCGGAAGAGACTGAGAGAAACGCTCGCTGGAGACCGCTGCGCCCTGGAACACTGGCAGGGTTAGCAGACTGATCTCCTGAGGGCACTGAGGAGAGACGGGCACCGTGTAATGCGGTGTAAACCGCTCTTCCCCAGAGGGGCCTGCCCTCATAAGTCCTGGAATGTAGCATCAGGACTGCCTTAGAAGTCTCCTAAGGAAACGACGGTCCTCAGACCCGTGTACTTAGAGCGGCTAGCTCGGTGCCCTGGAACGGAGGACCGGCAGGGGACGGCCGATCTAGCTGCTCTAGAGACCCCCGAAGGGGTGGCGAGCTTCCCAGCTCCGCTACATTTCTGGGCGGAAGAGACTGAGAGAAACGCTCGCTGGAGACCGCTGCGCCCTGGAACACTGGCAGGGTTAGCAGACTGATCTCCTGAGGGCACTGAGGAGAGACGGGCACCGTGTAATGCGGTGTACACCGCTCTTCCCCAGAGGGCCTGCCCTCAACAGTCCTGGGCCTTGGCCTCAGGACTGCCTCAGAAGCCTTCTATTGGAAATGACGGTCCTCAGACCCACGTCATCTCTAAGGAAGACTAGGAACCAGAGTCTGCTCAGGCAGATCCCAATGAGACACGCTTGGCAGGGGCTCCCAAGCCGCCGGGTGGCCTACTAAGGGAACCAGCCTCTCGAGACTGGCCTCTGGTGTATTTAGAGCGGCTAGCTCGGTGCCCTGGAACGGAGGCCGGCAGGGGACGGCCGATCTAGCTGCTCTAGAGACCCCCGAAGGGTGGCGAGCCTCCCAGCTCCGCTACATTTCTGGGCGGAAGAGACTGAGAGAAACGCTCGCTGGAGACCGCTGCGCCCTGGAACACTGGCAGGGTTAGCAGACTGATCTCCTGAGGGCACTGAGGAGAGACGGGCACCGTGTAATGCGGTGTACACCGCTCTTCCCCAGAGGGGCCTGCCCTCACCAGTCCTGGGCTTTGGCATCAGGACTGCTTCAGAAGCCTCCTATTGGAAATGACGGTCCTCAGACCTACGTCATCTCTAAGGAAGACTAGGAACCAGAGTCTGCTCAGGCAGATCCCAATAAAACACGCTTGGCAAGGGCTCCCACACCGCCAGGTGACTTATTAAGGGAACCAGTCTCTTGAGACTGGCCTCTGGTGTACTTAGAGCGGCTAGCTCGGTGCCCTGGAACGGAGGACCGGCAGGGGACGGCCGATCTAGCTGCTCTAGAGACCCCCAAAGGGGTGGCGAGCCTCCCATCTCCGCTACATTTCTGGGCGGAAGAGACTGAGAGAAGCGCTCGCTGGAGACCGCTGTGCCCTAGAACACTGGCAGGGTTAGCAGACTGATCTCCTGAGGGCACTGAGGAGAGACGGGCACCGTGTAATGCGGTGTACACCGCTCTTCCCCAGAGGGGCCGGCCCTCAAGGCCCTGGACCATGGCATCAGGGCGTTCTGGCCGAAGACTAACGATCCGCAGATCCGTCTTCGGCCCGGGCGCGTCACTCTGACTCCGATTCTGGCGAGTACGAGAAGTGACATTCCCCGAATAGGGAGCTGGAACACAATTGGGGCTGCTCCGCCCAGCAGCCCAAGCTGACCACCT
This sequence comes from Schizopygopsis pylzovi, assembly GCA_027422435.1. NCBI lineage: Eukaryota > Metazoa > Chordata > Actinopteri > Cypriniformes > Cyprinidae > Schizopygopsis > Schizopygopsis pylzovi. The sequence goes on from CM049827.1 coordinate 30,818,943, forward strand.
CAACCTCCTTGGAGGAATAGAGGTAAACATTGTGCTCTCACTTGAGAAGTATCCCAAGAGGCTCTTGTAGGTCATATACAATATATAATTGTATATATTCCTCTACAATATATATATATATATATATATATATATATATATATATATATATATATATATATATATATATATATATATATATATATATATATATATATATATATGTATAAATATTAGGGGTGGGCATAGATTAATTTTTTTAATCTAGATTAATCTAGATTAATTTTGGAATTAATCTAGATTAATCTAGATTAAAATGGCTCATTTGAATTCTGCCGAAGGCATTCAGAATATGTGTGCTACCCAAATAATGACTAAAAGTAAGTCTTTGAGAACGGGTTTCTCAAGCCAGGTGGCGCATTAGACCAGGGGCGCATCTCCTGTTTCCAAAATGCATCACAAACTGCTTGAGAAAGCTGTTCTACTATGATAATTGGTGATGAAAATAAACTATGTTCAATAAGATGTACTTGTGTTTACTAACTGTTTATTCAGTTAAACATGAATTTTGAACTGTAGGCCTACATAAGAGGTCGTGATGAACTGTTTACAGTTTCCATTGGGAAGCTTCTTAAAAATAAATTTTCCCTGAAGCAAACCCGGCGGCTTCATAGCTGCATCCATGTTAGCACGTCACGTCTGATGTGGTAATTTCACAGTAACGTTAGGCATACACACAGGTTCGAAGCAGAGGGTGACACGGGAGTGAATTCTCAAGTTCACATGAGACCTAAAGCGCATCCTGTTTGCTTAAAAGCGCAACGTTTCGTTGTTATTCTGAGTGCACACAAATAAACGTAGAGTCTTTACAGATTCGAAAGATGTATTAGGCTACTTTTATCTGTATGACCAAGAATGACGGAGATTTTAAGAGCAAGTGAGCGCACCGGAGCCTGTCCTGCGCAAACGCGCGTCCACACAAACACTTCAATAGCGCACATTTCTCTAGGTTAACATCATATTGAGCGGCCATGTAAAGTTGCTACTACATACATCTTTCAGATGAAAAGCCATGTTTGAGGTTGATGAATGATAGGTGAGCGTTTGGATGTCCTGTCCGATTGTATTACCACATAGACCAGCCGTTAACAATCTGTCCATCACGGACTGCGAGCCTCTAGTACGAAAACTCGTTCTCGCCCCCTACAGTGCAATTCGGCTAGGTATACATCCGCGCTAAAATATCAGGGTGAAAGTCATCATAGTGCGTAGTATAGACCCAGCTCCCAACCCAACTTGAGAATAGATTAACGGCGATATTTTTTTTATCGCCGATAAGAGTCTCGCGTTAACGCAGCACGTTAACGCCGATAACGGCCCACCACTAATAAATATATATCTAACTCTCATAGTCGGATAAAATGCATAGTTAATTATTCAAAATTAAATGCAGTCAAACACCCAGACAAGTAAACACGGTCTGAAAGTGCATAAATGAACCGAGGATCACCATAATGCGCGCGTTGCCTCGGCAACGCGCGAGCCGCTCGGAACAAAACAAATAAATCTTCTTGGAGAGAAACTGCTGCAGATTAGCGCACTCTCACTCAAGGGGGAAGAACTATAGCTTAGGCTTCCGCCCCGGGAGAGCGCTAGACCTGGGGAATACAGGCGGAAATAGGGCGAACCCGTCTCCAACCCGTCCGCCAGATCTATGTGCGCTCCGTGATCTCACTCGCCGCGGTGCCTCAGCAGCCGCGGGACCGCGAGATCATAGGCGCGGACACACTCCTCGGAGCGTGCCCGGCGGGAGCACAATGCATTGCAGCGGACGCTGGATCTGATGGGAAAAGAAGATAGGGGATCACCCGTCTTAATCTTCCCATCTAATCCATCTGCGCGGAGCGCAGGTGAAAACTCCCTCCTCAAAGAGAGTTTTCGCCTCCAGCCAGATCATCGCAAAAACTGTGTGTATCCCGAGAGAGCGCTAGACCTGGGGAATACAGGTGGAAATAGGGCGAACCCGTCTCCAACCCGTCCGCCAGATCTATGTGCGATCCCCGTGATCTCGCTCACCGCGGTGCCTCAGCAGCAGCGGGACTGGGAGATCATAGGCACGGACACACTCCTCGGAGCGTGCCCGGCGGGACGCTGGATCTGATGGGAAAGGAAGATAGGGGATCACCCGTCTTAATCTTTCCATCTAATCCATCTGCGAGCACAGCCACTGCTCCGCCTCAGCGGCAGCGTGGCAGGTGCTGCGAGGACGCAGGTGAAAAACTCCCTTCTCAAAGAGAGTTTTCGCCTCCAGTCAGAGAGGAACACACAGTCTGTAACGTGATCTACTTTCGCCCTCATTGGCCTTTGATATGTCTGCTTCTAGTCTTTCTTTGCCTATCTTTTTAAGAATAAACTTTCTTATTTCCTATCTTGATAGTAACAGACTCACAGAACACATTCGACTGACACACACAGAGAGCTTTGCTGAATGACAAAAAGCTGGCGCCGGCCGCACATCACGTGCTTTTAAGCATCCTGGTCATGACGTCACCGCACCTGACGTCTGGCCGTCAATTTTGACTGATTACACATATGATTCAGAGCTGGACAACGCTGATGGCGTTCCCCTAGCGTCTCGACGCAGCTCGATGTTCCCGGAGGGGAACAAAGAGACCAAACATGACCCCATGCAGGGAGCTGTGAGTGGTGTTACATGGAGAGTGTGAGTGATGTGCCATGAATCCTCAGAGTGGACAGAGCACATGGAAATGATCCTCTTCTAATTTTGTCAGTATATGCACCATATGGCAGAGCATAAAGTCTCTAGTTTTATCAGTTAATGGATAAAAGCGCAAGCTGTTTCTAATGATCCATAAACACTTTAAGTACAAATAAATATGTTCAATAGTTTTCTTTAATTAATGGAAAAGTAACGTCATCATACATACATTCTACTAAAAAGGCTATGATGACAAAGAGTTGTTAATAGTTAAAGTGTAGCAGCAGTATTACAGCCAATATTTGTCTTTTAAAGGCAAATTCACCCAAAAATGAAAATTACACCATGTTTTACTCACCCTTGATGCATCCTATGTGTATACGACTTTCTTCTTTCAGACGAATCCAAACTGAGTTATTTTCAAAATGATCCTGGCTGTTCCAAGCATTAGAATGGGTGTAGGTGGGTGTTTTTGTTCAATAGTCCAAAAGTAGTTAAATAAAGTGTGCGCATCCATTATAAAATGGATATATTAAGGATATTTAACGGATGAATAAAGGCCTCCTGTAGCGAATATTTTGCGTTTTTGTCAAACAAAATATCCATATGTAAAATGATATAAACACTTTTGTTTGACTTCCGCTGAATGTTGTATACGCGTTCACATGAGACTGCCTTTCCGGTGGATGACATACAGTATGTATTCATATACTGCATTTGTTTACAGGGGCAAAGAAAGTAAAGTTTGCTTACTTTAGCAATGAAAAACCAGTCTCCTCTTGGCTTACATACTTTTGGACTGTTAAACAAAAACACCCATCGACCCCCATTCTAACGCTTGGAACAGCCAGGACCATTTTTAATGTAACACTGATTGGATTCGTCTGAAAGAAGAAAGTCATTCACCTAGGATGTAAATCATGCTTTCATTTGCATTTTTGGGTGAATTAACCCTTTAATAGCTTGGTTTAAATAATAATACATTTTTTGATCTTTCCCTGTAATGACCAACACATTTGTTGCTACACAATTTAATAAAAATACATTACTACAAGTTGCTGTAAAAGTTAGCGTAACAACCCTTTGAAATGTCTAACAGTGTATATAGTAAAATGCCAAAACTTTTATTTTTCTTTGTCACACAAATTATTATTACAAGTTCAGATTGTCAATTAATAATAAAGAGTTATTCCAGTTGCTTGCAAAATTCCTCCAGATCCTCAAAACCCCAGTTTTGATTTGTAAACTGATATATTTTGACGTTTGCATCACAACCAGCTTCATATAAATGGCTTTTATTATGTAGTAAACTTGCTCAGTAGTTCACCTAGTACAGCAATCCATTTGCAATGCTAAACCCTTAAAAGAGCTCAAAGACTTGTAGAAGCAAGCTAAAATGACATGGTAGTTTAATTTAAAGTGTTGTTATCTGTTTTAAACTATCAGTTTTCAATTTTTCAATTGCTGCGATATAATAACCAATGTAATAAAACATTGCCAGATTCATGTTCATCTGTTTTGAAAAATACTGAAGACGCTTTTTGCTGCCACTCACTGAATATTTCACTTTAAAAGTGAGCAAAATGTGCAACAAGCAAAAGAGATTGTTACCAAAATCATAGCATAAAGAACCGTGTAAAACCAGCGCTGCGAGGTCATCTCCAGACTGGAGTTTCGAGACAACTCGAGCCCTTCTCATAAAGTTGTGCTTCTATCATTAGCAGTTGCTGCATGGTTCATTAACAAAGTGTTATCCTCTAAGGCCTCCACAGCAGATGGGTTTAGGACTAAACAGTGATTAATGTCTTTAAGCGAGTGTTAATGGATCACCAAGAAATCCAAGCCCTGTGGTACACGATTGGAGAGTTTTTCTTCATTCTACTGCAATGTATTATCTATTTCAAGAATACAGTCTGTATTTTCACGATTAAAATGAAAGTGTTCAAAAAGGTTGTGCTAATAACATAAAAGTCAGACACTATTTCGCCAATTTTAAAGCATTTAGTACATTAACTTGTTTTCAGTACAACACAATTTTGGAAACCCATGACCTGCCAATGTATCATATTGTTACGTCTAATGACGTATTCATATATGTTTCCATTTATACAAAGAGTGTTATTGGTGTTTGTATTGTTGTTCTTCCCCCCCTCTCATCTGTGCTCATCCACCGGTTTGCGCTGTCCACGGCCTGAATGGTGCGTGTTTGCTGGTTTCCAGTATAAGAATGACAGAGAGAGCGTGGTGAAGACGAAACACATCGCAGTGTTTGAGGTTGTTCCGCTCTCCAAGCCCAGGAGAGCTTATTGCAATCTTTGATGAGTTACTTTAATGTTCCTGAGTTGATGATTTCTTGAATTATTTGTTAAGGGTTGTGTTTGGGTAAAGTAGGGTGGAGGGTACCCATTGGTTTTCTTCTGTTTAAAGGTTAGTCAGGGAGTGAGGGAAGCTATATGTTGTTTGGTTTATATTTCTTTGAAGTCTAGGTAAGTTCATAATTATTTCCCATTTAGGTAGAGGTATTTTTGTGTTCTTTTGGTTCAAAGTCTCTCCATTTATTGTTCGTCGTTCCCAAATTACCCCTGGACTAAAAGGGGATGACGTAATATTCAAATGCATATTTGTTTATTGCAAGCATTGAATTATATTGTAATAACATACTATTTAGATTACAGTAGCAATAGCAGTTAACATACTCTTTATATGCCTTTTGTCTTTATTGATTATTATTTATCTTGTCAGACAAAATAAACGAATAAACATGGGCTATTAAAATTAACTTGCATACCAAAACATGTTTCTTTGCATTTACCACAACAGTTGGATTAAACCACAATAGTCGGATATATATATATATATGTGTATGTGTGTGTGTATATGCAGGAGCTCGATTGTGAGGTAATAAGTAATTATTCACAGGATAGACAACAGATTGAAGGACAGATAGATCTCAATGATTTGAAACTCCTTGAGTGATTTGGTACCAAATGATGCAGTACTTCTCACATCTCTGACTGTGTGGCTCAGAACCATGGTTTTGTGCTTTGGACAGAGGAGATCATAGGTTGATTTTATTTGAGGAGAGGCGTAGGTCAGCCTTGTCCAGGAACATTTTGCCGATACTTTCATCTTCACATCAATCCACGAGGCATCATGCATGGGGTGTGCAAATTAGGTTCCTGTAGTGGTGTAAAGAAATCCCTTCTTATTTTGACTTGTCCCACAGTCTAGCAAAACATTTAATAAAAAGTATTGCAATTAAGTCTTTCAAAAAACTGAGATATTAAACTGTTTAAAAAGGAATTAGCCACCTGAAACAATTCAATTCAACTAAACATAAAGAGTGTTTGGAACCAAATGAATCATCTTTAATAAGCATTTCCGTCAAAATTAATACTTTACTTCAAGTGAACCATATTCAAATATCTCATAACCTTTCATGCAATCATCCGTATCTAATATTAATTGTCACATCCTTCCTAGGATTTCCTAATTTTCAGCTTGAACTTGAATCCCATACATGGGCAGTTTATAAAAATAAAGTCTTTCTTTGACAGGCATGTATCTAAGCTGCACTGGAAGCCTCAAATGTGCCAAACACTGTCTGAAGGAAAAGCTTTTCTTCCCTCCTTTTTTTCCATCTCAGAATTTTATAGCATTCTCCTGAGCTGATTTTATATGAAGACACGGATGGAAGTAATTTGTGTAACTTTCTTTGTGTGGAAACTTTGCAATTAACAAAACCATCTGTTGAAGAGTGATACAGGTGCTGTTGTTTGTCTATACACAGTCAAGTTATGGCTGTTCTGTGCCTGCTCAAAATGTCAATTTCAAGTGCTTCTGTAACACACGTGCAGTGTCAATTTTGCATCTGAGAATCTTAAATATCTAATTGAACATAACCATTACCAAAGCAGTATATGCACATAGTAAAGAAAATGATCTGGCTAAGTTAAAGAAGGACGAATACCCTTCATGAATCCTTGCAAGCCAAGAGACAAATTGCACTGAAAAATGTAATTGTTTTGTGGGACCAAAGTAAAAAGTAAAAAAAATAATAACTGCTTAAACTTGTCACAAGTAATCAGTTTACTTTACCAAGGATAGAGGTAGTGAGTTCTCTAGGTGGCCATAGAAGATCTGGGGCCTCGGGCAACCATGATGAATCGGGGGACTTCCTGGGCCATGGTGGGTCCGGGGTCTCAGTGAGCAATGGCGGGAAGCTCCCCCCATGAAAGTTCTTGGTGAACTCCACTACCTTGAGGGGGCACTCTGGAGGCGCGAACGTCAAGGGGCATTCTGGAGGTGCTGGGTCTCGGGGGCGCTCGGAAAGCGCTAAACTAGACAGAATCCACGGAGAAGGCGAGCTGGGCGGGACCAGCGGAGACGAAGGAGAGCTGGGCGGGACCACCGGAGACGAAGGAGAGCTGGGCGGGACCAGCGGAGACGTCGGAGAGCTGGGCGGGACCAGCGGAGACGAAGGAGAGCTGGGCGGGACCGACTGGAGAGCGAACTCTGCGCGCTCCTGGGACGGAGCGGCCTCTGGAGCGGACTCTGCGCGCTCCTGGGACGGAGCGGCCTCTGGAGCGGACTCTGCGCGCTCCTGGGACGGAGCGGCCTCTGGAGCGGACTCTGCGCGCTCCTGGGACGGAGCGGCCTCTGGAGCGGACTCTGCGCGCTCCTGGGACGGAGCGGCCTCTGGAGCGGACTCTGCGCGCTCCTGGCACGGAGCGGCCTCTGGAGCGGACTCTGCGCGCACCTGGGACGGAGCGGACTCTGCGCGCTCCTGGCACGGAGCGGCCTCTGGAGCGGACTCAGCGCGCTCCTGGCACGGAGCGGCCTCTGGAGCGGACTAGAAAAAAATGATCTGGCTAAGTTAAAGAAGACGAATACCCTTCATGAATCCTTGCAAGCCAAGAGACAAATTGCACTGAAAAATGTAATTGTTTTGTGGGACCAAAGTAAAAAGTAAAAAAAATAATAACTGCTTAAACTTGTCACAAGTAATCAGTTTACTTTATCTCAACTTAAAAGAATAGTACAATAAAATTATTTGTTTGTCCGCAGTATGGACAGTTTGAATCGTGTATTGACTCTAAGGAAAAGTATGTATCTGGTCACGAACAATAATTTAATTAATGATACATTGCTCACTGAGCACGTGACAAGACCGGACGTTAAAGTGACCTTGTTCTGTGAGCAGCAGACACAGACAAGCAAGTGTGAATACATATGAATGTTTATTACTGAAATACAAACAGGGGATAACGAATATACATACATTTTAAACATAGATGCCAAAAAGAAGCATGGAGAAAAGAGATTTAAGTGTTTGTAAAAGTGAGTGTAATTTGAGAGAATGAGAGAAGATGAGAGAGAAGAGAGCAAAGAGAAGACAAGAGAGAGAGAATGCTCATGCGCAAGAAGGTAGAGTATAATGGCAGGATTTATACATCAGCTAACTACAAACTGTTAGAACCATCAGAGAATCACATCATCTTAACAAAAAAAGTCGAAGCCTAGAAGCGCATCTAAATAGTTAGCAAGCGATTACTTGCACTGTTTTTTGTTGATGCTGGGTAAGGTGTCCTGGTGCATGTATAATGCGTAGATTCTTGATAAATTCCTTTAGGAGGGAAAGCTTCGTCATTCCAGCCACGGGTTGATTGGTCCGAAGTGAGTCGACAAAGTTACTGAACATAAAACTGCCCTAAACTACCTTTTGGGTGTAGGAGAGGTTTTATCTGGTTTCCCTTTGCTTAGTTTGACCAATAACAAGGTGCATAGGGGCAGTGGAAAGTAATTTTCTATCCCATTTTGACAGTTAATTGTGCTGACATGTGACAGTAAGAACTGGGTGGATTTTCTAACAGGTAACTGGTGAAAACGAACTGGAATTTGGGGAAATTACCAGTAATTTCTGTGTGGGAAATTGAGTACGAATGGACATTCCGGTTCAACCTTAAAAGGATAAATCCAGTATATTGAATTGCCTCTACTGTACCATACTGGGACGAATCCGTTGAGCGGATTGCGCACTGGATAGTGAGTTGGACTTAGCTTTAGCACAAAAGCATTAGTACAATTACTCTGGAACAGGTTTCCTTGGAGCGGCTCGCATCGGGTAAGACATGACTTAGGCAAGTCATTGAGGAGCGCCTTGGAGCGCTCCTTCACAGTGAAGACAAAATTGAGCGATCGAAATTTCGCAGGTGTAAAGCCCATGAAAACTGCAGTTGAGTGGCGAACACTACGGTTTTAGTTCTGAGAGGCTCGCAACGCAGAAAAAAGAACACGAGCCTCGGAGGGATCTTGCATCTGGAGGAGTGTTGAGCGACAATGAGTCACCTAATAACACTCACTGTAGGACAAACAGCAAGATTAAAAAATTCCAGATACATGGGTAAAAAATCAGAAAGAAGGCTGTTTTTATCATTTAATCAAAAAAATGATCTTAAATTCAATGAAAGGTACCTTTAGGACATCCCAAATTAAATGTCAAGAAATGCTCCCTTCTGGACAGTGGTCGAATGTCATACTGGCAGGGTTCTAAAAAGAAAACTGGAATCTGTCAGCATTTATGTAAACGGACAAAGCATATCGCCATGAGCTATATTATTATAATATAGGAAATAAGAGAACGTATAAATATAATAAGAGCAGAGCTAAAAATACCAGGTGGTTCGTTGTCATAGGCGTTCAGTCCAAGTCGATCGGGTAAACTACAATTTTTATTTCTGTCGAATGTTCAGTCCAAAGTTCCATGTATGAGATTTGATAGAAAAAATCATATATTGTACAGTGGATCTCATTGAAGTTGTTCATACATGAGTCTTGGAAGGAGTAGGTTCACTTCATTTGGAACCCTGTTGACCTTTTATTCAGGATTTCTTCACAGGAGACTGGAAATTGATAAGAAACTCAACGTTATTTGTATAATTACTTCACACGATATTGTGGAGTTGTGATGTCAGCTTGACGCAGGAAAACAAGATGGCTGTCGATCAGAAAATTCTCAAACCGAGCCTCGATGACATCAGTAGTCACGTGGTTTTCACAGAACACAAAATTCTGACGGAGCGGCCTCTGGAGCGGACTCTGCGCGCTCCTGGGACGGAGCGGCCTCTGGAGCGGACTCTGCGCGCTCCTGGGACGGAGCGGCCTCTGGAGCGGACTCTGCGCGCTCCTGGGACGGAGCGGCCTCTGGAGCGGACTCTGCGCGCTCCTGGGACGGAGCGGACTCTGCGCGCTCCTGGCACGGAGCGGCCTCTGGAGCGGACTCAGCGCGCTCCTGGCACGGAGCGGCCTCTGGAGCGGACTCTGCGAGCTCCTGGCACGGAGCGGCCTCTGGAGCGGACTCTGCGAGCTCCTGGCACGGAGCGGCCTCTGGAGCGGACTCTGCGAGCTCCTGGCACGGAGCGGCCTCTGGAGCAGACTCTGCGAGCTCCTGGCACTGAGCGGCCTCTGGAGCGGACTCTGCGAGCTCCTGGCACGGAGCGGACTCTGGAGCGGACTCTGCGAGCTCCTCCTCTGAGACACCCACAGTAAGTGAGGAGCCAGCACACAGCAATGCATAGTCAAAAAAAATCCTTTAAACTACAATTAAACTTCCCGGCATGTAAGCATGATTTAATAGGCTCATTTAATCCAAAACGAAAAATGTCCTTTAACATGACCTCATCAAAGGGTACCTTGTAGGTTATCTCACAGAATTGAATGATGTACTCCACAATAGATGAACTCCCCTGTCTCAGGTCGAGCAGCTGGTCGAATGGGTCCATACCTGGCCAGGGTTTCTTGAAAAAAGCTGCTGAATCCTCGTTTGGCGAAGTCTTCTGTAATGACTGGTCAGAGGCGAGTGGATCCACTTGCAGCAATATTTATTAGACAGAATCAATCAGGCAATGGTCAGCGGGCAGAACAGGAATATCAGAGGCAGAGCAGAGACGTAAACAATACCAGGCAGGGGTCGAGGTCACAGGCACAGGTTCAGAGTTCCAAGGTCGGGCAGTCCGGGGTCGAACACAGAGAAAGCAGGATGAGTAACGCTCAGAAATGTCAGCCGGGGCAAGAACAAGACTTCGCGGTGAGTGCATGTGAGAGTGCTGCTTAAATGTGTGTGTGTGAATGAGGTGCAGGTGTGGTGAGACAATCAAGGCTAATGAGTGAATGGTGACAGCTGTGTGATTGGTGTAATGGTGGATGGAATGTGTGAGTGCAGTGCATGATGGGAGATGTAGTCCATGGGTGATGTGCAGTTGTAGTGAGTGGCAACCAGATTCATGACACTAACGATCAGTTAGCTCATATCACATCAAACCGTGCAAAGCATTATTATTGTTAAACTTTATTCTCAAATTATTAATGTTAACAACATCAGCATTGTGTGGCTATGAATATAGTGTGTATTTACGTGTAGATTTCAAGTTCTGTACAGTCTAATCTCTAATTGTCATACCATTTGAATTTCAAATTTTATATTAAGACATTTTTTAAACCCAAAAAGCAAACTATGCTCCCTTCAAACTGGTTTTCTTTTAAATACAAACCTTGTGTAGTCCCAGGCTATCTGTAATCAGAAACACATTTAAAGGGGAACTATTATGCTCCTTTTTACAAGATGTAAAATAAGCCTCTAATGTCCCCAGAGTGTGTATGTGAAGTTTTGGCTCAAAATACCCGACATTTAATTTTATATAGCTTGTTGAAATGGCCACTTTAAGGGTATGAGCCCAACCGCTCTGATTTGAGTATGTTGCTTTAAATGCAAATGAGCTGTTGCTCCCATATAACATAGCTGGTCTCATGCTATCACAAACTAAGTCCCACTCGTGATTATGAGCTCAACACACTCAAGTGATCGACTCACATTGCTTTCATATGCAACTTTTAACTACCACATTCCTATTCACGATCATTCATGAAGACAACACCAGTGAAAACAGACAGAGACAATGTAGCTTTAGCATCATTAACCTTACAGAGTGCCAAGAAGCTCTTTCAGAAGGGCAATTTGTAAAACAAACTCATGGCACTTACTTTGTCTGGAGCTGACGTTTGACGTTGGTATTGATTTCTACGCGTATTAGGGACTTTACCGATGTTTTCCAGGACATTTCCTCAGACAATGAAACCTAACCATAGTGTCCTCAGCTTAGATGGAGGAGTCTATGGAGACTCCTATGTTTGTTGTTTTTCAGATTAAGATGAGTGGGTGAATTGTTACCATTACAGGCTGGTGGGTTTCACACACTGAAGCCACACAACTGTGTTCAAACACCTTATAAAAGTGATTTTTCTTAATGGGTCCCCTTTAAAACTGGAATATAATTTAATTTAATTCACCTGTGTTTCATAAATACATAATCCTTTCTGGATTACAATCAGCCATCACGATTATACATTTAATTATTCTAGCTGCTTTGAGGAAAGGCTATAAATGAGCTGCCACCTGCAGGATCCTCACGTGCGATAGCATACTAGCCGCGACAACTGCTTTATGTTAACAGACGTGACGTAATGACGCAGTGCCATCCTCAAATTTCCTGCGAAAACCTACCCGTACCACTAAAAATAAATTAAAATTATAACATTATTATAAACAAGCCATTGGGAATCAGGCTAAATTAAAGCTATAGAACACTGACTGGTTATGTACCTGCTCAAATATTGATTTCGGATCATTTTTAACCAAAACAAATTATGGACTGCAGTTTAAACTAAACAATTTACTTTAGCTGACAGAAAAGTTAATTATTTAAAGGCATCACCGGATGCCCATTTTTCACAAATTGATATGATTCTTAGGGGCCTTAATGAAAAGTCTATAACATACTTTGGTTAATTTTCAACGGTAGTGTAAAACAACACCCTTTTTACCTTTCCAAAAACAGCTCTGCACACACCAAACTGTTTTGCTGCACGTCTCTTTAAATGCTAATGAGCTCTGCTCACCCCGCCCTCTCTTCTGTGGGGTGACATCACACAGCCAAGAATCTGAGAATGGCTTGATTTGAGTAAAGGGATTTATTTATAGGTATAAAAACAGACACTGCCAACACACATATATGTTTAAATAACATGGGAAACTGAATTTCGCATCCGATGACCCCAGATCAAATATAAAATGTTATTTGGAGTAATGACAAGACATGTGCACTTTTTTGAGTGTGTTGAACAACAAAAATGACCTACTTTATTGAATTTGAATAGTCCTACAGCAAAACAAAGCTGCACAAAATAACCTACTTAATTAATCAATTTCATTCTTCATAGTTCTTGCATTGTTGACAATTATGTAATTTCTGAAAGAAATAGCTGAAGGCAGTGTAAAAACATCACTTTTCCTGCACGTCATCTGAAATGCCTTTTCCCTGTCCTGCCATATTTAATTCCTCTTTGGACATTTCACTGACACCACGATTTCAAATTGAATAGTATATCTTACATGGAGCAACAGAAACATGTGCTTGAGGCAAAAAAAAATATTAAAATAATCCAGAATCTGCTAACCCAGTAAAAAAATGCTAATTTGATGTATAAATGAATCAGCTTTTGAAGTTCATAAACATGTATATGATTTTAATGTGAAACTCTTTCAAATTACTAATGATAATGCAAAATCATTAGTATTTTCCTTCAGTTCAGACTGCATGCTCACAACAGTGTGCCTCATACGCAACAATCAATATATCATATCTACTTCTCAACTTCATCACTCATAATGATTTTGTGTTGCTTCAAGGCAGTGTGGTGCATGTAGAGTGTTACTACAACACAGTTGTACATTTGATTTATAGGTTTGTGAAAGTACAAATGCCAGTATTGACAAACAGATTGACTCACACCCGAAGGAAAAAAAAATACAGATATAGTTGAACAGGTTTGAAATATGACTGGAAGATATTAATCCACCCCCAGTGCCATCAGTGTCATGTCCATTATACGTACACTTCATGTTTAGTATTTATCATTTGTGGATCATCATCTGTTTCATAGTTAATCTATTCCATAGATATTTAGTGTCACTATTGATTTATGTTCAATGATCTGTGATGCTATCTTGGAATTATGTGTTTGTGTGAGTATTTTGCTGGTTTAAAAAATAAACATGTACAGGCCAAAGCTGTTTTAACATGCACTACTGTTAAAAAGTTTGGAATCACTGTATGAAATTGTAATGATTTTGTAAGAATGTAAATGTGAAAAAGTATTATATTTCAGATAAATACTGTAATCTTCAAACGGTTTAGTTAATGCATCAATTAAGATGATCTAATAGTGAGCTATTCAATTTTTTTTTATTTTAGCAGTAATTAAAAAGAATTGTCTCAATACTAAGATTTTTTAAGTTTTCCATATTTCTTATTGCACTTTCTTGTACAAAATCAGCACATCAGCAATAGCCTATTTCTTGAGCAGTAAGGTTTCTACATACACTGGAATAAGGGCTGTTGAATATTAACATTATTCGTGAGGGATAGATTTTATAAATGTCCCCTGAAAAAGCATTTCAGTTCATTCTTCTTGAAAGTCTTTTAGTCACACCGGCGTGCTGCTGAGTTGCTTTTGCTGTGGATTTAAAGGACTGAATCACAATCATGTCAGAAACTGCTCTGCTTGGCTCCCTCCCTCACTATGTGAGCAAGCGTATGTGTTTGTGAGAGTGTATTAGTGAACAGTATATATTTTCTATAAGCTGTCTGGGCACTTTTCTCAGCCTGTTCCTGTGCCATTAGGCAGAACAACACGTACTTACACTGGAAGTGTATTATTGTCAATTACAGTGGTTTCTGCCTGTCATTCTATTGCTTTGAGGTGAATTGTTTGCCTTCCTTTCATGCTTATTTGCTCTATTCATACTTAATGGATGTTTTTTTTAGGTCAATCCTGATGACATGTCATCTTGAAATTGTGCATGCCACTTCAATATATTATCATAGCCACTTCAATAAACACTTCAACTACAGCAGAATAAAATGGACTCGACCACTGCATATAAATAAACACGCCATCCACCCGTATAAAAATTGTGCTTTTGTCTTATGAAGAATTTGCTGTCTTTTTTCACCCCCAAAACATGTAAATTTGCTGAAAATGTATTCACCCTCTGGCAATCTAAGATGCAGATGAGTTTGTTTCTTCATCAGAACAGATTTGGAGAGTTGTTGCAGTACATCACTTGCTCTCCAATGAATCCTCTGCAGTGAATGGGTGCCAAACTGCTGAGAAAAACATCCCAATAATCCACAAGTAATCCACATCTCCAGTCCATCAATTAACATCTTGTGACATGAAAGGCTGTGTTTGTAAGAAACAAATCCGTCAAGTCGTTTTTAAGCCAAAATACGAGCCTTTACTCCATAATACTGCCTCATTCTGTGAAAAAGTCCACCCCTGGTTTCATCTCACACCAAACATATCCTCACACTGACATATCTTTTAGAACTATTTTCACAATCTTGATTTTTCTACTGATTTAGACGAAGACACTTGTTTGACAGAAGAGAACACTGTTATGGATTTGAGCTGGAAGCAATGGTTTAAACTGGAGTGGACTGTAGAGTCGTGTGAATTGTTTGCGGATTATTGTGATGTTTTATCAGCTGTTTGAATTCTCATTCTGACAACAAATCCTGTCTTCATTTTTTCTCCTTCAGTATCATGTTTCATGCAGAAATATGTACAATTAAGTAAAATGACTCATAAACAGCAACTCAGCAGCAAGATATATATATATGCAACACGGGTGTTTAGATGTATGTTTTGGTATGCAATCAGAAGGAATAATTCAGGGAATATTTCTCAGAGACATATAAACACATCCAAACGGAGCACAAGTAAATGCTAGTGACACTATCAATGCACCAGAGGTCCAAACACCACAGCTCTGGAAAACTGCATAAGACATCAGAGGGAGTTGATGGGAAGGGTAGGGCATTAGTGAAAACATAAATAAACACAGTCAGTTACAAGTCACTTGGATATTTGATGTTCAAAGGTTTTCCAGCAGTTAGATGAGCTGTGATTAATTAATCTGATATGATTTAATGTGCTTAACCAATGCACAAATGATTTTCATCCCACATAAGCTCATCGACTCAATTAGTCATACTGTGTTCCCATGGATTTCTGATAATACAGTGTAAACATGGTTATTAATAATGCCAGTCAATCATTTTACTGCTTCAAATCCAGTTTCATAACATGTTTAACTAAGAATTTTCAGTCAAATTTCATCAAAATCCACGAGCCTCTTAAATAGTGTGTCACAGGTGCGGGCCATGATGAGCACCGGAGTCCCGTCCATCAAGGAGGAGTCTCTGTCCCGCAATCTCACAACAAAAGACAAAGAAAGACAAGAGGGCAGGGCTTTAACACTCATCCATCTAATCATTCCCCAAATAACTCAATCTTATTTATATAAAAAAAAATTGCTTTTAAAATGATCAGTTTTAAAAGTCAGCCATTTATTTATTTAATTAATTTATATGAATGTCAGTAAATAATAATTCCTGACAATGTAAGCAAAGCTCTGGTGGTAGGTATTTCTATGATCTGCCTTTCAGGGGAAGAAACCCTTCCAACATTATATTTCTAGCTCTCTGTTATTGCAACAGAGCATAGAGCCATAGGGGCAAAAGGTGTAGAGTGAATCATTGTATTGACAACATCAGGATAAGGTGATATAGCGAGTACTCGCAAACAAGATGAAGCAAACACTGATTTATTGATTTTGAAATGTCAAAAACTAAGATTGGTGTTGAGCTTGGAAGGCTTAAACTCTGTTCTGCACATGTGAGAATTCTCTGTAGTAGTTGTTATAAAAAAATTCTGCAAAATATATCAATTAAATATTAAAACATGCACACAAATATGTACACATACATTCGAGAGACGTACAGAGCAGTCACATCAGAAACAAAGATTGTGTTCGCCAACCTGAAGCACAACATGTTGTTGTGGAGACCTGACGTGAAATAACCTAATAATCTATATATTGATGTACAGCCTGTGTATCCTCAGGTATTGCATTAGCTAAGAACAAGCACGTAGTAAAGCTCGTGGAAGGAAGCAGACAGATATTTAGAGCAAACACCAGTCAAAAGTTTAGAGTATATTTTTAATGAGCTTTAATTTAATGTTTAGCGGTTCTGTGGACAGTCTTTAGCTATTTTCTATGCATGTATGTATGTTTATGTATATATTGATTCATGTATTATTCAGAATATTATTGGGTATAAATTATACCTGAATATTAATGGTTGCCTCTGGGCACTGGATGCACTACGTGTTCTCAGCTGGTCGATTGTGACCCTGACACAGGTTCCATGTCTGCTCTCTTATTGTTCATGGACGGCAAGAAAAAACTAAAATACCAATGCAAATTCTAAAGTCAAAGGCAAATAAAGGTGTGTCCAATTTACCTGCCACATAATACTAATACGAATTCATTTTTTAGCCAAGTGTTTGGCTGGTAAATTATATAGTCAGTTGCTAAATTATAGACATTTACAAAACCGTACAGTACTTTTCAAATAAATTGGCTAATTTGTGCATATTGTTGGATTTATACTGTTCATGGTATTTAAAGAGTTTGTGTACAACAGGCCCAGTGTGAGGACATCATATATAGTCCTGCAAGAAAAGTTGCCATTTGATTCAGGAACTACCACAACAACAAACAATGTAATGAATTGGGTAAATGTGTTGCCAAATAATAATGCTTTATTACTTATCCAAAGATATCATTATGCTGTTTTCCTCTTTGGTTGTTCATAGACCAAGAAATAGTTAAATGAAGCACAGGGGTATGAGTCAACGTGGAAAATCACTGCATTTTACGTCGCTCCACACGTTATTCATGAATGGGCCACTGTTCTCATGGTGGATAAGTCTGTGCTTGATTACTCTCCTCTGACAACGCACAAGAAAACATACCGATAAAGCCTATGCCTTTTTATATTCACGTATGCCAGAAATTAAATATTAAATGCTTACACGAGCTCGTCAGATAGTTTGCATTTATTTGAGCCAAAAATAAAAGAGTAAAAATGTTTTGCTATTGCAGCAGGACGCTTAATCGATAACAGAAAGCATCGCTAATGTTATCCTGCTCTGAGCATTTGATGTGAAGTCGCTTTATCGCTGAACTCTTGATTAATGACATTGGATCATCGATCAACCGCGATCCTTGGACTAGACAGAGGATTTAACCAGATACCGGTGATATTGCAGTAGTTAGTTAGCATCTTTAGCTGCAGGTCTACAGTCATGACGCTAACGCTAACGTAACTTACATGGCTAACTGACCTCAGAGAAATAACTGCCAACCAAAATGCCGTTTTACTTTCTTTAACCGATTAACGTTAACTGGATTCTCCCGGATGCTTGCTGAACATAAACACGCTGCACTAACGTAACGTACATTAACTGTCAGATGTTGTTTTGACGCAGAAATAGTTTTGAGAAGAAGTTAGCCTGGTTAGCTTTGGACAGTCACTTCACATACAGCAGCTGTTTATACAGAAACGTTCGTGTTTCATCTCTCTCGTCGGTTATAACTCCGTTCTCGTTAGTTAGTTACGTTAGTATTAGTAAGTATCAGGCGTGAGTCTGTGATAGATGACAGTGAGATGCAGCGGTGCTGAGGAAGAGCTCAATGCCGTGTGTGCTGGAGGATGATGCGGATGAGCTGGTTGATCACAGTCATTAACAGAAGAATGATGAAGATCCTGATCGCCCTCGCTCTCATCGCCTACATCGCCTGTGAGTATATGACACTAACCGACACATTGCCATGAGATGAAGCCTGCACAGCTGCTATGCTTCTGCTGGACTTTGAAAATGTTACATTTGGATGTTGTAATTTAGAAACTCTAAAAAGTCATAAATTGTATTAATGGAAAGTTATGGAAATGTATCTAGTACATGCATCTCTCTCGTCCCTCAGAAAAGTACTGTCAGTACCATAGTTCAGTTATGATAACAGATGGTAACACCATGGTGCCCCACTGTATGTAGGCTAGTTAGTTACTATGGTATTTTCACGTCACTTCAAATTAAACCATGGTACATGTCCAGTGTATCATGTTTTTTAAGGTACATGGCCAAAGACCCGTGGTTCTATCCCAAAATACCATGCAGGGTTTCCACAGTCACAGAAAAACTGGAAATATCCGGGCATTTTCAGTGTGTCATCTTCAGGCCTTTAGGAATCATGGAATAATTAGCGGCCCTCTTTCATGAACTTAATGCTCAAACATTAAAGTCGAAATCATTTAATTCATTATTCTGAAATTGCTCATTGTGAGTGACTCCAGTGTTGTTTTAGTATTTTTGAGATACTATTATAGTTTTTATTCATTTATTTTTGGTTTTTGATTACATTTGAGTTTGTTTGATTTAGCATATTTAGAATTTATTATATTGTTAAAGTTAATTAATTATATTTTATAGATGTTTTTGATGTATTGATTTTATATGTATTATAGTACATTTATTATAGTACATCAAGTTAAACAAAATTAAAATGAAAAATATTTCTAGCTGAGATAAAATAAAATATTTAAACTTAAGTAATGTCTAGGTGTGTGTGTTTAATAAGCTTAGAGCAGTCTCCCTCCTTTGCATGACAAAATAACTGGAATAATCATGACAAATAATTGCCCAAAAAGTGTTGGAATCTGACCTTGGCACCTTTGTGTTAGTTGTCTGTCTCTCTGTCTAGATCTCTCTCTCTCTCTCTGTCTCTGTTTGACCCCCTGTGTCTTGGTAAATGTGCCGGGAGTGGGAAGTTTATAACATTTTGGCAGTGTCATAATTACATGTTACTGGACAGTGCAACAGACTTTGGATGGGTGTATACATGTACATCTAAAAAAAATTAGAATATCATGAAAAAGTTTTTTTAAAGATTCATTACACATGATAGAGTGAAATATTTCAAGCCTTTATTTCTTGACATTTTGATGATTATAGCTTACAGATAATGAAAACCCCAAAATCCAGTGTCTCAGAAAATTAGAATATTACATAAGATTAATACAAAAATATATATTTTAACTAGAAATGTAAGGCTTCTGAAAAGTATGTTCATTTCTATGCACTCAATACTTGGTTGGGCCTCCTTTTGCATGAATTACTGCATCAATGCGGCGTGGCATTGAGGCAATCAGACTGTGGCACTGCTCAGGTGTAATGAAGCCCAGGTTACTTTGATAGCGGCCTTCAGGTCATCTACATTGTTGGGTCTGGTGTCTCTCATCTTCCTCTTGACAATATCTCATAGATTATCTATTGGGTTCAGGTCAGGCGAGTTTGCTGGCCAATCAAGCACAGTAACACCATGTTCATTGAACTAGCTTTTGTTAACTTTGGCAGTGTGGGCAGGTGCCAAGTCCTGCTGGAAAATGAAATCATCATCTCCATAAAGCTTGTCAGCAGAAGGAAGCATGAAGTGCTCTAACATTTCCTGGTAGATAGCTGCGTTGGCTGTGGACTTCAGAAAACACAGTGGACCAACACCAGCAGACGACATGGCAGACCAAATCATCACTGACTGTGGAAACTTCACACTGGACTTAAAGCAACATGGATTCTGTGTCTCTCCGCTCTTCCTCCAGACTCTGGGACCTGAACATTTACTTTCATCTGAAAAGAGGACGATGTTTCTGTTTCAGAAGTGGCTTGGTAGCCCTTTTCCTGAAGATGTCTGAGCGTGACTCTTGATGCACTAACTACAGCTTCAGTTCACTCCTTGTGAAGCTCTTCCAGGGGTTTGAATCGGCTTTGCTTGACCGTAATCTCAAGCTTGCGGTCATCCCTGTTGCTTGTAAACATTTTCCTACCCAATTTCTTCCTTCCAGTCAGCTTTGCATTTAATATGCTTTGATACAGCACTCCTTCAACAGCCCCCCCCCCCCTTTCAGTAATGACCCTCTGTGACTTACTCTCTTTGTGGAGGTGTCAATGATTGTCTTCTGAACCATTGCCAAGTCAACAGTGTTCCCTTTTATTGTGCTTTCAAAGAACAAGAGATACCCACAATTTATACTGTATGGATGGTGATTTATTGAAACTTAAATGTAAATATGATTTTTGATTTTCATTAACTGTAAGCTCTAATCATCAAAATTAAAACAAAAAACTTTTGAAGTGTTTTACTTTACATGTAATGTAAATCTAAATTAAATTTACATGTAAATCTAAAATATATTAATTTATTATTATATATTAAAATATATTTCACTTTTTTTTAAAATAAGTTACAAGAAAACTTTTTTGCCATATTCAATTTTTTTAGATGTACCTGTAGATATGCCTGCATCTGCTTTATGTACAATATTCAAAATGTGACCCATTTGTAGCTCATTTATCAGTTGACATTGAACCCATTTAGTCAAGTCCTTTAATTAAATCTAAACTGTTTAGTTAATGTGTGTGCTGTTTTGTTCGTCTGCTTGGCTCCCTGACAGGGAGAGTGTTGCGGTCAACCTATTTTTAGAACTGTAATGTGAAATGGTCAACTTTGTGTTATGTGACCGCAAGAGCAGATAAGAGTCCCTGTTTCACTACGCCAATATTAATGCAATAAAAACATTTTCCAATTATTTCTATGACCTTAGTATTGCAGGCCCACAATTAGAAAAGGAATCTGATGGTCTTTATTAGCTCTAGATGGAGGACAAATGAAAAATGAGATTGGAACATTTCAGTGTGCTTCTCAGGTTTCTTTATGAATTAATTCAGTTCTTATTAGAAAGTGTGTTGTGTACTCATATTAGTGCTCCTGGAGGCATACCACATGATTGGTTAATCATGAAAGATGAGAGGTTAGTTTAGCTAAATAGGCATATATTGATCATTATTTTGCTTGACAAAAATAATTCTAACTATGATATATCTATGTTTATAAAGCACTACATAAATGCATCATTCATTAATTCATTCATGTCTGATAAAAATTGTGATTGCTTTTGAAAAATATTAAGTTATTTAATTCAAATATATATTCATCTATAAAATGTAAGAAAAATCCTATTTTACATGTAAAAGTCCTATTTTATGTTAATGTTAAATTTTGGATATTTATACTGAAATGTGTATATATAATAATGATAATAACGTATTACGTATATATCATTTGCAGTGGACCATGTAGAAACTACATTTGGAGAGTTAATAAACATAACCCTGTTTTTAACAATTTTCAAAAATCATGTTTTTTCATTGTGCATTGCAATTAATCTCAATTTGATTAGGATAAAAAAATACAGATAACTAACACAATACAACACAATGAAAACATGATAACGTAATAAAAAACATAATACAACAAAACAGTTATCTCTTTTGGCAAATAAACTCTTCATTTGTAGCCTGTCTTTACTTTGAAAGCACTTTCTCATGCACGTCTCACTAGACCGTTTCCCTTGTAAGTCTCAATCACATTGTCATTTGTCACTGGAGAATCCGAGGGGTCACTGAGCGCAGCAGGGAGCATTAGCACCTACAGCGTCTCCCTGCTGTGTTAATAGCACTAAACACTAGAAATCAACTTCTGTTCTGTATAAAAATATCCAAGCCTGTCATTGGGCTCTCTTTGCTGTGACAGTGACTGCTGTCCAGTAGGGATGTGCAATTAATCGTATGTGATTCTCATGTGCATCTCGTCAGTAAAGCCGGCTCCGTGATTGGCAGTAAATCTCTATCACCTGTTTTCAAACAGAGCGGCAGTTAATACACAGAGCCGTAGTTCACTGATAAGCTACGTGATATTGTGTTCTTAATTGCATGCGATTCATCTGCAATATTGAAGGTGATATTGCCTTGCTTGTCAGTTTGTTGACAACAGCATGCAGATATTTCTCAGATATATCTCATTACGAATTTGGGAAGATGTTTGTCACACATATCACATTGTCACACGCCTTTAAAAAAAATTATACAAATGAGCAAATGATGAGTAAATGTTTCAGCGCAAAATTTGCTCGTGCTTTGAACACTGGTGCCGCGAGCTTGTGCAGCCCTGTTTGAATACATGCTATTCGTGCGTGTTTTTTTTCTATTTTCGGCCGAACAGATTTCAGTTTGCCGAACATTCGGTGCAATCCCTAATTTCAAGTTCTCTTTTCTCTTTGGAGTGTAAGCTGAAGTTGCAAAGACTAAAGTCTCAAAACCAAAGAGATATTCTTTATCAAAGTTAAGACGATGTGGGAATATTTGCATAATGCCGCCCAAATGTTGACGCAAAGAAGGCAAGGTTTCAGTAACCGCAGTAGTGTTGATGAAGCCATGACAGGGAGAAGCTGTGTGTTTCTAGGCGAAAGCTAAAGCACTTTTTTGGCCTTTCCGAAAGTAGATGCAATTAGGAATCATTCAGATTACTTACAACAGAACAGCAACGCATTTTATGGATGACCGTTTCGTCAACCTAGGAGAGAGGAGGTAATTCTGACTTTGTTCTGACAATCTGGGGCTTCTGAATCAGCAACTGTATGTTTTGTTATTAGTTTAAGTATTTACTATTGGCTGTTTATATGCAAAGTTTTGTGCGTCGTGTGTGTGTGTGTGTGTGTGTGTGGAGAGAGAGAGAGAGAGAGATAGCGAGTCACAGCTGCAGCGTCATGTGTTTGCTCGCGTGTGTGAGAGAAGGAGACAAGGTCACACAACCGCGGCTTGTGTGCAAACACATACGAGCTTCATCACTGTGTCTGTCATGCGACTCTGTTCCCCTTTCGGGCTTGAACTGATGGTAAAACGAAGGACATTATTAAGTGTCTTTACTTTAGTTTGGAAAGCTGAAGCTCATGATTATGGTAAGGGGCGTTACATTTCCGACGCGGCTTGTGGTGTTCGGCCAATCTCAGTGCTCTGGGTCAGTTAGCCAATCAGAGCAGACTGTGCTTGTCGGAACGAGGGACTTTGTAGAAAATGTTGCTTTTGAGAGAAGCCTACAATGATGTACAGTATTTTAAAAATAATGTTTTTTGAACATTAAAGCATGCCAACGTATTCTATTACACCAAATACACAAAATAATGCTATTTAAAAATGCATCATATGATCATATGAAAAGCATCATACCCTTTTAAATATAAAAAAATTACATTTAAAAAAAAAAAAAAAAGAACAAGACAAGAAATGCATTTATTAAGACTTGGAACCGCCGTATCTCTTTATGACCGCATCAAACGGGAGACTTTTCAGGGGCGGACTTCAACTTCACCTAAGCGCCAGGCGGGAGTCAAACCAGCGTGGAAAGGAACATGTGCCAAATGAGCTTCAGTAGAACAACAGTGAACTGCGGTCTGATGAGATGTTGTATGGCTATATGTCAGTAAAACTAACTTTCTTGGACTGACAGCTGTTTTACCATGCTCCCGCGGTACACTCTTCAACTATACATGAATATAAAGCGCACGCTCTATATCTGTCCATCATAAATAATGCACACAAGAAACTATGAGCATACATTGTAGTTCAGTCGTCATTAAAATTACCAAAAAGGTGATTAGTGCATTCATGTAAAGAACGTATCTCAAATATTTTGTCATTTAATGCACAAGTAAATATGAACGCAGTGCACTTATAATAGGAAACATGCAATTTTTTTTTGTAAAGTACAAATTAAAATTAAACCATTTGAATACATAAAATAACTCATTTTAAATTATACATTTGTACATGACATTTAAGTGCTGTTGACTTCCGTCCTTTTTTTCATATATTTTTAAATTTTTTATTAACCAATTCTTATCACTATCGGGGATTTTTTTTTTAGGCCATATCGCCCAGCCCTAATACTAAGATTTGTTTTCTGGGGATTAATTTTACATGCGCAAAAAGCAGCAAACAACAGAAATTATTAAAGTTTATTAAATCTAGGCGCTATATGTATATTTTATAACAAATAAATAGGCCTATACAAGAGTATATTTTCGCTTAAATAATAATTTAAGAAAAGGAAAGAAAAACTGTGCAACAAGTAGCCTATGCAGAGTTTCGGTTCATTTTTGTGCTGCGCGAAAGGAAATCAGACGTCAGAAAGCGGCATCCTATTTTTTAGGCTTATTTTATAAAAGCACAAAGAGTTTTCTTTATCGTGAATGTACACAAATAAAAGCAAACCTGTTGCACTTCCGATTATCTTCATGACTAAAAGGAGTAGTTGCTTCAACTGTTAGAAGAAAAAATCAAGTGATTGCTGTTCATTATCATTATAAAAAACAATCCGTCAAACATATGAAAAACCCAGACTGCTCAGTTTAAATATGTAGTAAAATCTGTGCCGTTAATTGTTATCGCCGTACCACCGTGAAGTTATGTAAAACATTTTGTTTAACATGGATATTGGAATGCAAGTAAAGTAAGCCTACATATAAGGTAAATAATATTTTGGCATTCAAATACATCACAAATACGGAAACATTTGATTTTGTGTCGAACGAAAGACCCAACATTGGTTTCAGTTTTGTTTTAGCCTAGATTAATTCGATTTGGTTTGTCGTTTATATAGCTATAGCTTCTTAAAATTCTTGTTCTTTTCTATATTGCCTACTGTTAACTGAAATGATTTGTTGTGGAGTGAGAGGAACTAAAACAGCCTATGTTTACAGTATTTATTATAATGTTTGTAATTTGCGTCGGCCTATTTCTGAATTAAATAATAAAATGCGACTTATAGGCAACTTATGTTTCTCTCTCTCTCTCTAAAAAACATTTTTTTTATATGCATAGCTTATTTTAACCATGCAGCAAACCTTTTAATATATTTTGATAAATTACAAAAAAAGAAACTGTGACTTTAAACCGTTAACTGATTTTATTAATCGGTCAAAATTCTTATTGGTCGGTTAACGGTTAAACGGTTAAAATGAACATCCCTAGTATGTATGCATGTATGTATGTACACACACACACACACATACATTCGGCCACTAATGATTTGAATGTAAATCATGGGTAAGATTGTTGTCTAACAGAGAAGGAGACCAGTTAGTATCTGAGGTTTCCAGTAGGCTTTATGGGGGTCAATGCTGTGAAGTGTTGGTTTATGTGTCTAAAGCCCCAGAGATGGAGATTAAAGCAGGAGATTACAGAGGATCAGTGAAAATCAATCGGCTAATGGTCAGTGCTCCGGCTGTCTCTTAGTCAGACAGACAGCATGAGCGCACAGCACCAGGACATAAACATTATTCTACACCACATAGTACAAAGTCACCAAAAGGCCACAAAACTGTGTGTCTAAAACAATAAAGGCCTATCTTTTTCACTAGATGTTGGAATGTTTCCTCTGCTGTGTGCATAGATCTGGAGAGACATGAAAGAGACATCATGCATCTGTATTTTTGGTAATACTCACACATTTTTCCCTCTGACAATTTCCTCTTCACTAATGCAATTCATTCATCTACTTTGTGCTAAATGAACACTGCTAACTGAACATTGCTATATTTAGCCCCTCCTGTGACTTCTAGAGTTTTCATTGACTTGGATAAAGCCCATATGAGCTGCTACTGGCTATATTGAAATTGCCACAAGAACTTGTAACCTAGTTTCCTGCCTGTTAAGGAAAGCAGCTGATTTGGTCTAGGTATGGAATAGCACATTTCAGAAACTGTTTGTGTTAATAAAATTGCATCAAGATGTTTTTGTCCATTTGGGATTTTTGTGCTTTTAGAGAATTGATAGAGATTTTGGTACCCTTTTTTTTTTTTTTTTTTTTTTTTTTTTTTTCAGAGGAGTGTTCGTCACAATATGATATCATTTCTACCCAGTGATACGATATTTGCCGATACTAGGGCTGCAACAACTAATCGATAAAATCAATTATTATCAATAATGAAAATCATCGACAACGATTGGGTCTGCCCACAGTGCACGTCCGACTTCAGCCGGTTGAGTCAAGTTACAGCACCGAATAACGCATTTCTATGGAAAAAATCATCTAAAAATAGTGGAGGAAACAGAATGAGATGCTACGGGAGAACTAGGCTACGCGATCCAAGCTGCCCAAAACATGAGAATTCTTTATTTTAATGCATTAGCGTAATGGCTTGCCCTGTCAGGCGTCAGACAGACAGAACACAGAGGGAGACAATTAAAAGGCTATTCAGCGCAAAAATATCCATTGTGCTGAAATATCTGTTGTTGAAAGTTACTGGATATTTTCTATTTTCCGGACCATTCTCTGTATGATAGTTTGATAGTTTGCGTTAATAAAATTAGCGCCGTTAAAATAAATTTGTGTTAACTTTGACAGCACTAATATATATATATATATATATATATATATATATATATATATATATATATTAGGGCAGGGCATAGATTAATTTTTGTAATCTAGATTAATCTAGATTAATTTTGGAATTAATCTAGATTAATCTAGATTAAAATGGCTCATTTGAATTCTGCCGAAGGCATTCAGAATATGTGTGCTACCCAAATAATGACTAAAAGTAAGTCTTTGAGAACGGGTTTCTCAAGCCAGGTGGCGCATTAGACCAGGGGCGCATCTCCTGTTTCCAAAATGCATCACAAACTGCTTGAGAAAGCTGTTCTACTATGATAATTGGTGATGAAAATAAACTATGTTCAATAAGATGTACTTGTGTTTACTAACTGTTTATTCAGTTAAACATGAATTTTGAACTGTAGGCCTACATAAGAGGTCGTGATGAACTGTTTACAGTTTCCATTGGGAAGCTTCTTAAAAATAGATTTTCCCTGAAGCAAACCCGGCGGCTTCATAGCTGCATCCATGTTAGCACGTCACGTCTGATGTGGTAATTTCACAGTAACGTTAGGCATACACACAGGTTCGAAGCAGAGGGTGACACGGGAGTGAATTCTCAAGTTCACATGAGACCTAAAGCGCATCCTGTTTGCTTAAAAGCGCAAAGTTTCGTTGTTATTCTGAGTGCACACAAATAAACGTAGAGTCTTTACAGATTCGAAAGATGTATTAGGCTACTTTTATCTGTATGACCAAAAATGACGGAGATTTTAAGAGCAAGTGAGCGCACCGGAGCCTGTCCTGCGCAAACGCGCTTCCACACAAACACTTCAATAGCGCACATTTCTCTAGATTAACATCATATTGAGCGGCCATGTAAAGTTGCTACTACATACATCTTTCAGATGAAAAGCCATATTTGAGGTTGATGAATGATAGGTGAGCGTTTGGATGTCCTGTCCGATTGTATTACCACATAGACCAGCCGTTAACAATCTGTCCATCACGGACTGCGAGCCTCTAGTTCGAAGACTCGTTCTCGCCCCCTACAGTGCAATTCGGCTAGGTATACATCCGCGCTAAAATATCAGGGTGAAAGTCATCATAGCTTGCGTAGTATAGACCCAGCTCCCAACCCAACTTTGAGAATAGATTAACCGCGATATTTTTTTTATCGCCCGATAAGAGTCTCACGTTAACGCAGCACGTTAACGCCGATAACGGCCCACCACTAATATATATATATATATATATATATATACACACACACACACTTGCATACATACATACACAGTGCACACTCATATATTGTGTAAAAAAATATATATTTTGGATGTGATTAATCATTTGACAGCACTACTCTGTACTAATATAGTATGAAATCAACATAAAAAGGTAGGCTATTATATGATAGCCTACAGTACAACTTACTGAAATGTATAATGTAATCGCTCATTCAGTGTTTCAAACTGCGGAAAATGTAAAGTTTAAACAATGCCACGTAACAATACATTTACCTCAGAATGACTATTTGGCATCCCATAAGCTCATCAGTCAGCTAGAAAGAGGAGCATTTTGCTAAATTTATGCACTATTTTGCTTATTCATATTTTTTACTTAAGCTGTTCTCTACATGATAAGAAGCAATGCAAGGAGCTAAAGATAAAATTGAACAACACCTGTAAAATTGCATGTTACTAATGAAGAAAAACAGACATATAACAACATTTATATGATGCATTGAAAAGGAGCCCAAACTACACTCAATGGCCGAGTGATGCTGACATAGTTATGGGCTGTGATATTGGCACATATTCTGTGTAATTAACAATTCTTTGTCACTGTATATAGTTTTGAATTTAGAAAAGATGTTTAGTTCCCACTTTAAGTAAACCTTAGTACATCTACTAAATAGATTAAAATGCTGATAAAGACAAGAAAAGATGAGACACATGATAGTATGACTGTAATGTCGAAGTGTTAAAAAACTAAACGAATAAAACACATTTATTCTGTCTCACCTAAAAAAATATGTTGCACCTAATTTTCTTTTATATATATATATATATATATATATATATATATATATATATATATATATATATATATATATATATAAGCCAGTGACTCTTTAATTTTTCATTTTTTTGTCTGGAGCCCTGAAAAATACCAACTCAGAGATTGATCTACACACTAATTAATTCCCCAACAACAAAAGAAGCAATTGAGTCATCAGATCTTTCTATCTTACTGATACCATACCGATGTTTACGAATTTTTTTTTTTTTCAGATCTTCTTTCTTCAGATCTTTTCTGCTTCTTTGGCCATACATGTAGTGATTCTCCTGTTGTTTTCACTGGTAAAGCACAATACATAGTGCGTTTCGTTGTCTAATTCTCATTCTTCACAAGACCAAACAACACTACGCTTAGGTGGCAGCCAAAGAGCATAAGGGTTCTCTTCCAGGTTTAGTGAAACCCCTACGAGTCACATCATTGGGCGAGTGGGCAACCTGCTTCAGAAATGTCTTGGTGGAAAAATATGTTGATTGATATGTGTTTAAGAGTGATTGGTTGATTTTGTAACCTTCTGATTGTGCAGTGTGTCATTCACTTCACACTCACCATGTATTTTTTATATATTCTTGCAAAACTTCTGTATTGTACACATTGCTTGGAAACTGTGCTGTACATTGTACTGTACATGTTATAAAACTGTTTTCTTAGCAAGCCTTATTCAAAGGTGCACAATGTGTCTTTGCATAATATTGAATTAATATGAGCCTTGGTTAATACTCAGCCAAGACTCTAGAGATACAACTGCAACCACTTACACAAATTGCACAGTCTTGAGTTTTAACTCAATGGAGACCCTAAAACAAGGATGGAGAAATTCAGAAAGATGAATTTGGGTCATAGGGAATGCTACTTTCAGAAATGACTGCTCCAGTTCTTTCTGGTCCCTAAAGAGGCCCCAGGACTCAACAGAGTTTTTCACCTAGAGAGTGACCTTGACAAACCAGTCTACCATTGCCTCCCACCTGCCCCAAAACCCAATTTTCACGACAGGAAGCACTAAAAATAATTTAGCCACTGCCACCGTGAGAACTTGACCAGATGTAACTGAGCATGTTTTGAAGTCTGTATCATTTGCTTTCCTGTTCACATGAGCTTTTTGCAGAAGCTTTATTTCTAAAAGTGCCAGTTATTCTGTGCTTTTCTCAGATCAAACAAGAATTGATTTATCAGACTAAATTGAATTTCGAAAGGTTGAAATCAACATAGTGTTGTATGTAGGGCTGCAACAACTAATTGATAAAATCAATTATTATCGATAATGAAAATCATAGACAACGATTCTCATTATCGATTAGTCAGGTCTGCCCACAGTGCACGTCCAACTTCAGCCGGTTGAGTCCAATTACAGCACTGAATAACGCATTTCTATCGACAAAATGCATCTAAAAATAGTGGAGGAAACCGAATGAGATGCTGCGGGAGAACTAGGCTACGTGATCCAAGCTGCCCAAAACATGATAATTCTTTATTTTAATGCATTAGCGTAATGGCTTGCCCTGTCAGGCTCTTTGACAGATGCTGTGTGCGTCCTCAGTGCAGAAACGTTCCGTTTATGGTCATATCCTTATCTATAAATGTCACAGATTCACGCAAGCATTTCCATTTTTGCATAAAGGTCCGTCCTGACAGCCTGTGTTAAGGTTACAATACAAATGAGCGCCGGGCGGGCGCGTGCACACGCGTCAGACAGACGAAACACAGAGGGAGACAATTAAAAGGCTATTCAGCGCAAAAATATCCATTGTGCTGAAATATCTGTTGTTGAAAGTTAAATTAAGGCTTAAAAGTCAACATGCCGTGCGAGTATTTTATGAGAGTAGGAACTGTTAAGGGATAACAACAGTGTGTAATTCTGAATATAAATATCAGACGCTTCATAGCCGCCTTATTACAGAATAAATAAATGACACGTGAATGTGATCAAAGTCAACGCGTGTTCCTGCAGAAAATTACTCTCACCTGTTGGTTTACACTGAGTTTGTGTTTTTATTCATCTTTATTATCTTTATTATTATTTATTTTTATAGAGATTTAAACTAGATTCACTATTACAGTGCTTAACAAATTTATAAAAAAAATGTTTATGTAAGGTTTTTAACTAATATGTAAGGTTTGTGCCACTGCTGCTCTAAACTAACAGCATTGGTGATACCAAAGTCATTTTTTAGCTTTCTGTATCGGTTAGTCCTCCAATATGCGTAAGCTCTTTAGTAACAATAGTAGGCTATTTCTAATGCTATAGTATAATTATTGCTGTTATCTGTGAAAGAAAGGCAGAGCACTTCATGTATTTTTTTTCAGATACCCAATTACAGTCAAAAAGTACATAATGCAGCAAGAATGCAAGCTGTTGCAAGGCATAGGAGGCCATTTTTGTTATAGTGGGAATTAATACTATTTGGTTGTTTCAGTTTGTTATGTGCGACGAGACTAAAACAATAAAACCCACTATAAACAAGGCATTTGTTGCATTCAGTGAGCACATAATTGCTGATTATAATGACTCATACAGTCTTTTTACGCGTTGCGCTGTGCTGCGTAAACATAACATCATGTCTGCATTTGATCGTAGAAATGTCAAATAAGCACTACTCTACACTGCTCAAAACTCACGTTTGAATAGTCAGTAGCAAATTCTTTAAAGATCGAAACGTGTTTACAGGCTGTGAGTCAGAAGCACCAGACTGTCCTTGCGACGTTGGAATTGCCACGCTTTAGTGTTTGCATTGTAGGCTACTCTCTCCCAGGATCAGGAAACAGTCCTCCGTAAAATGCGCTGCACACACTCAAATATTTGCATTGTACTGTTCTGGAACAGTGTTGTAAATACAACTTAACCACTGATTTTTTTTGTTGGTTACTCACTTGGAAGGCCAAACAATGTACTTTCGCTTTCACAACGAAACACACAGCGTCTCCAGGACATGGCGCCGACAATAGCAATACTACAGCGAGAATAAAAGTTACGCCGACTTTCATTGCTTATACATTTGGGCGGTGTTATGCAAACATCCCCACACAGTGACACAGACATGTGAGGGCGTGTTTGAATGAGCCATTTTAGGAAGGCATGGCAAAGTCTTAACTTTTATAAAGAATATCTCTTTGGTTTTGAGACTTTAAACTTTACAGATCTTATATATGCACAAACAGCTTGTAACACTCAAAAGACAAAGAAAAACATGAAATTGCATCATATGACCTCTTTAAAAATATGAAAATTATGTCATCATTTACTCACCCTCATGACGTTCCAAATCTATATTACTCTTCTGTGAAAAAAGAAGATATTTTGTAGAATGTCTGTAACACTTTTGGTGAAAACCCCTCCGCACCCAAAAAAACAGTGACATTTCTCTAAAAAAATGCTTGATTCCTTTGGGCACCTGGTTCTGCCGCCCTCAAATGGGCCACATCAAATTGTGTCTTCTCACATATTTGCATTGACATGGCATCAGGTGGCACACGCCAAGCTGGCCGTCCATGCCGTAAATCATGCGGCACCAGGAATCTGTGGCGACAGCAGCAAGGCCACTGGGAAAGAACAGTCTAGATTGGGAGAAGAGGGATTTGCATAATAACCTCTCTAGTTCTCCTTTCACCTTTTACCTTGGATTCTTTTTATACCTTTTTCTTTGTTGTTCACCCAGTCATTTCATATATTTCTATAAGCTCTTGTTGGCGATACCCAGTGAGTGTTTGGACAGGATGGTTTATAATTTATGGTGGTGATTTTCACATGTTTGATGTGTACAGTATTGGCAGATCTGAGTTGTTTGTCTTTGGGATATGTAGTGCATGTCATGGATCACGGAACGAACCAAAAGATGGGGGGCTGGGGGGCTTATTGTTTGCAGAACTACATAGTACATACATAGTTCATAAATATACATAGTAAGTAACATGTAACATAACAGGCTATAAACAGTACTAATGGTATTAGTTAGATGCCAGATATGTTAGCCTATGTATTTTATGCAATGATTCTCCCACGATTCTGAAAACAAATGTTGGACAACTAAACTAAATATGTAATTTGAGTTTCTGACAAAAAAAAAATTTAATGTTATAAATGAGTCTATTTATAAATGTCTAACATGTAATAAATGAGTCTATTTAAAAATATTTATTAATTTCAACCTTACACTCCCAAGACAGAGTCATCTTTTCTACATATGTGGGCTTTGATCGTAAAATCAATTGACTGATGACATACTTGATAGAGACAGTGTGTGTCTGAGATTATTATTTTATCAAGTAAATATTTTTTATAACTTTTTAACTCTTTAACTTTTGTGGTCATGTTGCCTTTGAGATAGAAGCAGTCTGGACTTAATTCAGTTTAGTACTGTAGTATCAGCAGAATTACAGCCCAGAATCCAACCATTACAGTCTTACTGGAGTTTTAGTATAAGACTATACTATACTGTATAAGATGCTTCTCTTTATTCACACCAGCTTACACTTCAAACGGTGATATCAGTTGCTCATGGATCATGGATCACAAGTGTTTGTTTTTCACTTTGTAGTTTCTGCATAGCATCTTCAGAGCTCACGATATACGATCAAACAGCTTATATAAACATCGCAAAAATAAAGCTAAAATATATATATTTTCAATGCAGGATTACAAATGCAGACAGCTGTGCATATATTTGTGAACTTAAATTTGAGCTGTCACAGGATATATGTGTATTTGTGTAATGTTTCTGTGAGCTTATAAAACCCATATTTAATATTTGTTCATTCGGATGCGTGCAGTTTGGAACTCCACCTTGTTTTTGTGGGAAACTTTAATGCTTTTAACTCAGTGAAAATGAAATGAAACTGAATGGCGGAGAAGCTGTTGTGCTTTTGTCCCCCCCCCACACACACTACAGCTTAATATGCACACTTTTTTTGTAGCATTTTTCAAAATATGGATACAAACATTTTCTTTCTCCTTTATATTATATTGGACATGAAGTGTATTTGAACTGATAACATATTTCTTCCATTTTTAACTGAACAGACTTATTAACATCTGCCTCATGATATAACAGCTTGATTTCTTTTGTATTTATTTTT
The DNA here is from genome assembly GCA_027422435.1 of Schizopygopsis pylzovi. NCBI lineage: Eukaryota > Metazoa > Chordata > Actinopteri > Cypriniformes > Cyprinidae > Schizopygopsis > Schizopygopsis pylzovi. Next base: position 30,853,028 of record CM049827.1, read on the forward strand.
TTATTAATGATGTTGTGATGTTGAAATGTGAAAAAAAATTGTTTATTTAGAATCAGCTTGCATTTATTGTGTGATATTTGATTTGGTAATGATGACTTCTTTCTTCTTTTAGCTGTCTTGGGAACCTACGCAAATATGAGGTAATTATAATTTATTTTTGTAGTACTAGATGTTTCAGACAGTTTTCCAGCTCAGCCTACTGCAGGAGAAGAAGAAAAAAAAAGCTTTCCTGTAAATTGTGGAAAACGAGTAGATGTCATTCTGCTCAGATCAGCTGTTCAAAGCTACATCATTAGAATACCTTTTTATCATGATGCTCTTAGGGCTTTTGTGTTTTTAAAATTTGTGTTTTCTGTTTTTTTTGGCCAATGTTTCACACGCAAAATACGAGTCCTTTTATTTGATGACAGTGTAATACTTTGCTATATGCTATACAATACTATGCTAAAATGTCAACCAGACTGATAGTGGATTACTTGCAATATTATCAGATGTGTAGTATTAACATTATGACAAGATTTTGTTTTTTTTTATATCACAGTTATCATCTACATCGGTATATTGTGCTGGAAAGTTGGTGGAGGTCGGCAGAATAGGTTTAAATATGGTAAAATATCTAAACAGTCCAAATGAAATAAAAAATGGTTCAAGTAAAAATATTAGTTAAAGCGTTCCTGTGGAATCAAATTCATGCAACTTAATGCAATGCCCACTTTTCACAATTAAATCTTTTCTAGATTAAAAAATCAATTCCCACGCTATATTTCTCTATTTTTGAATATCTTATTTTACTCCGATCGATGACATTTGAGCTTTTGGTGTTATACTGTGGGAGATTGGTGTTTGAAATGTTCTGTAGTGTTCATTGATTCTGATCGAAACCCATGTAGCTCATCCCTGCGTGACTGACTGCTGCACTGTGCATTAATCAGAAACAGAGATTAGATTTACTCACTGGGCCGTGGAAGCAAGCTTTGGTATAGATCATCTGCTGTCATGCGGTGCCATTGACTCGGAGCATCTTCACCGTGTCCAGACTGAGCTGAGGAAGTGTATTGTGTGCTTCAGTAATCTGTGTGCAATTGTGAATCTTTGTGTACTGTGATGTATCTGTGATAAAGCGGACTGATGTTGTTTCCCACAGGTCTATACAGGAACATGGAGAAATGAAGATTGAGCAGAAGATAGATGAGGTTTGTTAGCACACACTGGTCACATTCACTGTCAAGCTTTGATTTTTTTTATTTAACCTAATTTTAACATTTTATTAGTTCACACTTTTCACATTTGTATTAGTGTCAGCACCTGCCACATTTTCACTGGAAACCATATGTACCTAACAGCTGATATCCACACTTCAAACTCTCAGGAAACATTGTGCCGCTACCCAAGAGCGCTATATAATTAAGATTTTAATTACTCGTGCCTTTGATAGCAATTAACTTTCCTAGTCAGGGGGTAAGTAACAAGCAGTGCTGATCTGTGTTATGTTCTGCTTGGAAGCCCCAAATATTTTCTCTGTGTGATGCTTTCTGTGATGCTTACCAGTGTTATGCTGCCCCGTCTTTGTTGTTTGAAAAGGGTTCATTTTAGTAATTGTGTAATTGGTGTTTTGCTAAGGGTAACCGGTAAAGGCTGGAATACAATACAAAACATTTCAAATTTGAACAGATTTTCAAACACTTGCCAGTGTTGTAAATGGTAAAAAAAAAAAAAAAAACTGGGCATCAAAACGGAGCATCACACACTACCAGACTTTCAAGTCATTTCCAACAAAACAACATTTCACAGAAACAAATGAAATCAATGTGTGTTCTGAAATCGGCTTAAAATCTTAAATATGTTTTATATCCTGGCCAAAATCTGCTGGCTGGCTCTGACTTTCGTCAGCTAGCATTGACTGCAAAAATCTGAGCAAATGCCATGTTGTCTATTCTAGCATTAAGCTGTTTTGTATAAAGAAAAGGTATGCATGCATGCACAAAAAAGTCATGTTGTGTGTAATGTAAACCTGGGTGCTTGATTTTACACCTGGAGCAGTAATACTCTGGAATTCCTTGTTTAGAGTTTAACTTGTGATCCTCAGTCATCAATATTTTTCTTTGGAATTTTATATTTTGATGGGAATATTAGGGTACTAGACAGTATTCACCTCAAATGATGTGCCATTTTCTATATAAAGTAGTGCAAAATATCTCATTTCATATTGTTTTCATTTATTACAGTGTTTGTTAAATGCTCTGCATGGAAGGAAGTTGAACCACTAGATACTGTTATAGCCCTATATATATGATTTGAAGTGTTCATATGGCAGTCATTTGGCCTTTTAAAAATAAATTAATAAAATGTTCAATCTAAAATAACAAAAGACAACCATAGAGTTTTAAAGATTACAACAAAATAAACAAATAATTGGTACACACAAAAAGGTTATTTAAGGATTTTCATCTAAATGAACTTAATGAGCTGTTTTTGTACTGATGTTACAAGCCCACTTATTTGCCTCTTCAGTTACCTGTCAGTGAATGCAAAAACAACTTTTCACTACCTAATTAGTTCCAGATAGATCAAGTACTATCCAACATTTTATTTCTTATGCTGATTCACTTAATAAAATGCAACTCGTCATGTTACTTTTAAAATACATCACTTAACTCAACCTGTACTATGGTGTCATAGACATGAATGATAAATTCAATTAAGCTGCTTGTGAAGTTACCTGTTACATTTCTTAGCTTTTGGATTTACCATTTCCATCTGATGGATAGCAAAACAGGTGAACATATTGAATTGGATTAAAGTCTAGGTAAGACGCAGAACCTAGAAGCCAGAATATCAGACGTGGGCCAGTAAAAAACCTCCCAGAACCCTCAAAGCAACCCGCTGGAAAACAGTGTAGACTGCTGTTTTTAATTTGCCATATTTGTTATTCCCTTGCAGCATGTTTGAGAAAGTGTACTTTGTACCGCATGCTCACACACGTCTCGTTTGAAACCCATTTCATTTAACTTATGCTGGTTTTTGTACACGTACATTCACATTAAAAGTCAGTGCTTTAACTGTGATCTCTATCGTCTCATTATAGATCCCAAATGTCTGCTTATCACCTTGTGAAAGCTCATTAGAAAACACGTCTCCCCTATCAGCCTGACCTTAAGGTTCAAAGTGTGTCAACACCTGCTAAGGCTTATTTGTCAGCATCTGTGATAGCTTTCAGAAACGCTGACATTTATTCCCTGCCTGATGATTGATATTTCATTTAAAGAGGTGTTACCGTTTGGAGATGTTCTTCGTCCCAGATCTTAACTCTTGCTGTTCGAAGGCAAATGTTTGTCCTTTTGACTCTCATTTGTCATGTTAATTAAGTTAGGAATACTTAATGAACCTGATTAATACTCATTGATGTGTGTTTAAAGTGTTTACATGTATTACATGTTATGCTGATTGGTTAAATGAATCATAGTTAATTACATGTATCAGACCTTGCTGAGAAAAGCCACTAAATGAAGTTTGAAACAGTGCTATTTTGTTTAATTGTTGGTCTACATTGACATGCATTCAGCTTTATTATGTAATTATATTTGTAATGTTTGTACATTTATTAAATGTATATTCTGCAAGTATACAATTTGTAATGTTACAATTGTATTTTTCAAATAAATGCTAAAAATATATATATTAATCAAAGAATGCTGAAAAAAAATCTATAATAAACATCAGCATTAATAATAATAAGAAATGTTCCCTATCAGTCGGTCACTCTCGACGTCACGTCGGAGGACCGACGAATTGGGATATCGCTTAGAGAGACCTATCCACTTCGAGTGTAAACTAAACGAGCCAATGCACATTGGCATGCGATTATTGCATCCAGCTGCCGCTGATCACAGCGTGAGCATAAATAGGCAGCAGGTGCAGCGCATATTCAGCTTTTCGCTTCGGAGCCGAGCGGTGTTTATCGTTCTGCTCCAGACTTACCTCTGAGAGTGCCTCAAGACTCTGGTGTTGGCGGACGGCGATTCAGCGGTGGTGGTCTTCTCTGTCGAGTGGATTGCACACATCAGGCTGCACTACCCCCTGTTGTGTTGCAGCGACCATCTCCCCTGTGCGCTTCAGCACGCTAAAAGAGCAAACACTTCTCTAAAAGAGTGTTACGGGCGGAACGTCATTTTTAAGACGCGTCTTTTTAAAGATGCCCTTCCGCCCGTGCGTTTCTGGATGCGGTCATTACCTGGCGCCGGGTGATGGTCACGATCGCTGCCTCTCGTGTCTGGGCATTGAACACGCAGAGGCGGCTTTTGTGGACGAGTCATGCCCCCATTGCGGGGGGATGACCGTCGCGGGGCTGCGGACCAGGCTTCGTTTCCTGCAAAGGGGCGGGGTACCCGTGCCTCTGCCGAGATCTAGGGTTCCCCCTGGTGGCTACCGGGGGGAGGCTACTTCCGGCAGTAGCCGGGCTGGTCTTACAGTGACAGTGAGGAATTCCCCTAAAACAGCGAGGGCTCCTCCTGTTACTGGCACTTCGCTACCGATGGAGCTGCCTAGGGAACGGGCTGGCCCCTCCCATGGAGGGGGGGTACCGCTTGTATCCTTTGGCGCTCCCCCCGACGATCGGATGTCGATCGCTACATTGGAGGGTGAGTCAGACCAATCCGGAGATGATGGTTCAGTACCGCTGCCACCCTCCGGGCGGTCAGCGGTGCCGGATTCGGATCCGGAAATGGTGGCTATGCTTGCCCGGGCCGCTGAGAGTGTTGGGCTCGAGTGGAGGCCTCCACCGTGTCCCGAACCCTCAAGGCTGGACGATTGGTTTCTCGGGGTGGCCCGCGCTGGTTCTCAGGGCCCCACCCCGGTGCCTTTCTTCCCGGAAGTGCATGATGAGCTCACTGGAACATGGACGGCACCTTTCACTGCCAGAAACCGCTCCAGTGGCTCATCCTCCCTCGCCACCCTTGACGGCGGAGCGGCGCGGGGGTATACTGAGGTCCCGCCGGTGGAGCGATCGGTTGCGATGCAATTGTGTCCAAGGACCGCTTCTACCTGGCGCGGTAATCCGTTGCTCCCCTCCCGGGCCTGTAGGCACTCGTCGGCCCTGACCGGCAGTGCCTATGCGGCCTGCGGAGAAGCTGCTTCAGCCCTACACGCTATGGCGTTGTTGCAGGTTCACCAGGCCAAGGCACTGAGGGACCTGCACGAGGGTGGTCACGACCCAGGAGTTCTCAGTGAGCTTCGGACCGCCATGGACCTCGCGCTACGAGCGACGAAGGTTACGGCGCAGTCTCTGGGCCGTGCGATGTCCACCATGGTGGTCCAGGAACGCCACCTCTGGCTGTGTCTGGCTGACATGAAGGAGGCAGACAAGGCACGGTTCCTGAATGCCCCCGTGTCCCAGACCGGCCTGTTCGGCGACGCGGTGGAGAACTTCGCCCAGCAGTTCTCCGCTGCACAGAAGCAGACTGAGGCAATCCGGCACATCCTGCCCCGGCGTGCAGCTGCTGCCTCCACCCGGCCGCCGGCGGCAGTGCCTCGGTCTACTCGTCGCCGAGGGCCCGTCCAGGCCCCCGCCAAACCAGGCGGCAAGCGTCGGAGCAAGCGGCCCTGAGACGGACGACCCAGGGATGGAGATGTTTGCTCTTCGGGAGATGGTGAACGCACCACTCCCTCCCCCGGAGGAGGGCCGGGCGGAGAATCTTTTGTTTCCTTTTTTGCCACTGGCCTCATGGTCAGTGGTACCCAAAACCTCGGCAAAAGAGCAGTTTCCTCTATCTCTGGGTCCCCAGAGGGGACGGGGGGTTGTGAACGAGTCAAACTTGAGTTACACTCACCCTCCTCTCTCGCCAGTGGGCAGCTGTGGGCGGTTCGAGAGGGCGGTCAATCGCACTACTCACGCACCCTCTGCCAGAACGCAGGTAAGTGCGTCACACACGCCGACCCCGCTTCGGACCGGCAACGAGACGCTCGAGCCGGGTCCCTGCGTTCCCCCTCGCTGCCCCACCGCGGGTACGTCAGTGGGTTCGTTGGTGTCACTAGTACGGTTCTGGGGGGCCTGGCTAGCGCTCCCCAACCCGTCTCGTTGGCTCCTCCGTACCATCAGACTCGGCTATGCGATTCAGTTCGCCCGGCGACCTCCCAAGTATCGCGGCATCCACTCCACCACAGTGAGGGCAGCAGATGCCCCCATCTTACGAGCAGAGATCGCAGTCCTACTGGCGAAGGACGCGATAGAGCCGGTCCCTCCAGCCGATATGAGGTCGGGGTTTTACAGCCCTTACTTCATTGTACCCAAGAAAAGCGGTGGGTTAAGACCAATCTTGGATCTGCGCGTTTTGAACCGGGCCCTTCACAGGCTCCCGTTCAAAATGCTCACACCGAAACGCATCTTTGGGTGCGTCCGTCCCCAAGATTGGTTTGCAGCGATCGACCTGAAGGACGCGTACTTCCACGTGTCGATCCTTCCGCGCCACAGGCCATTCCTGCGGTTTGCGTTCGAAGGACGGGCATATCAGTACAAAGTCCTGCCCTTCGGGCTGTCCCTGTCGCCCCGTGTCTTCACGAAAGTAGCGGAGGCAGCCCTTGTTCCCCTGAGAGAACAGGGCGTGCGCATTCTCAACTACCTCGACGACTGGCTTATACTAGCTCAGTCGCAGGACCAGTTATGCGAACACAGGGACATGGTGCTCTCGCACCTCAGCCAGTTGGGCCTTCAGGTCAACTGGGAAAAGAGCAAACTCTCCCCGGTGCAGAGGATCTCTTTTCTCGGTATGGAGTTAGACTCGGTCAGTCAGACAGCGCGCCTCACACAGGAACGCGCTCAGTCGGTGTTGAACTGCTTGAATACATTCAAGAACAGGACGGCGGCACCACTGAAACAGTTTCAGAGGCTCCTGGGGCATATGGCGGCTGCGGCGGCGGTCACGCCGCTGGGGCTGCTCCATATGAGACCGCTTCAACACTGGCTCCATGGCCGAGTCCCGAGGTGGGCGTGGCAGAGCGGCACGCTGAGGGTCCAAGTCACTCCAGCCTGCCGCCAAACCTTCACCCCGTGGTCAGACCTTTCATTCCTTCGGGCAGGAGTGCCCCTGGAACAGGTCTCCAGGCACGCTGTGGTTTACACAGACGCCTCCGCCAAGGGCTGGGGGGCCACGTTCAACGGGCATGCAGTGTCAGGGGTTTGGACGGATCCCCAACTGCACTGGCACATCAACTGCCTAGAGTTGCTGGCAGTACACCTGGCCTTGAACCGTCTCAAGAGACGCTTACGAGGCGAGCATGTACTAGTCCGTACGGACAACACGGCGACCGTTGTGTACATCAACCGACAAGGTGGTCTACGCTCCCGTCGCATGTCACAACTCGCCCGCCACCTCCTCCTCTGGAGTCGGAAGCATCTGAGGTCGCTTCGCGCCATTCATATCCCGGGCTTGCTCAACCGGACAGCCGACGAGCTGTCACGAGCTGCGCTCCCCGGAGAATGGAGACTCCATCCCCAGACGGTCCAGCTGATTTGGCGACGTTTTGGACTTGCACAGGTAGACCTGTTCGCGTCCCTAGAGACGTCGCATTGCCAGTTGTTCTACTCCCTGACCGATGGAACACTCGGCACGGACGCACTGGCACACAGCTGGCCGCGGGGCCTTCGCAAATATGCATTTCCCCCAGTGAGCCTTCTCGCACAGACTCTGTGCAAGGTCAGAGAGGCCCCTCCCTGGCAGATTCCTCTGAGGAAGGATCTACTGACTCAGAGACGGGGCACCTTATGGCACCCGCGTCCAGATCTCTGGAAACTTCATGTCTGGTCCCTAGACGGGACGCGGAGGTTCTAGGTGACCTACCCCAAGAGGTAGTTGACACCATCACTTCGGCGAGAGCACCGTCTACGAGACACGCTTACGCCTTGAAGTGGAACCTGTTCGTCGAGTGGTGCTCTTCTCATAGAGAAGACCCCCGGAGATGCCCGATCAGAGTCGTGCTATCCTTCTTGCAGCAAGGGTTGGAGCGAAGGCTGTCTCCCTCCACCCTCAAGGTCTACGTGGCCGCGATTGCTGCCAACCACGACCCTGTGGAAGGGAAGTCGGTGGGGAAGCATGACTGGGTCGTCAGGTTCCTTAGGGGGGCTAGAAGGCTGAATCCTCCACGCCCCCCCTCTATACCCTCTTGGGACCTGTCCTTAGTGCTTAGAGCACTACAACAGGGCCCGTTTGAGCCCTTGCAGACAGTCGAGCCCAAGTTTCTTTCAATGAAAACTCTGCTCCTGCTTGCACTGGCCTCCATCAAGAGGGTTGGGGACCTGCACGCATTTTCGGTCGACGATTCGTGCCTACAGTTTGGACCGGCGGATTCCCAGATAATCCTGAGGCCCCGGCCCGGCTATGTGCCCAAGGTTCCCACTACTCCATTTAGAGACCAGGTGGTGAGCCTGCAAGCGCTGCCCCCGGAGGAGGCAGACCCAGCCCTGGCTTTGCTTTGTCCCGTCCGAGCATTAAGACACTATGTTGACAGGACGCAAAGCTTCAGGACCTCAGACCAGCTCTTTGTCTGTCACGGAGGCCGGCAGAAAGGGAAGGCCGTCTCCAAGCAGAGGATGGCCCACTGGATAGTGGATGCCATCACCCTGGCTTATCAGGCACAGGGTGTGCCTTGCCCGTTCAGGTTGAGAGCTCACTCTACGAGAAGTGTAGCGTCCTCCTGGGCGCTGGCTCGTGGCGCCTCACTGACAGATATTTGTAGAGCTGCGGGCTGGGCGACCCCTAACACATTCGCTAGATTCTATAGCCTTCGTGTGGAACCGGTTTCCTCCTGTGTTCTCACCTCAAACGGGTAGAAGCACTGAGGGGCCCCGGTTTCGGGTCGGCTTGCTAAAAACTGCTCCAGAGAGTCCACTGTAGACCCTGTCGAGCTCCTCCATCCCCTCGGCAGCTGGACGTGGCGGAGCGTCCGGCGCCAGGCCCTCACTCGATGAATCCTTGAGAACCGGTAGAGGGCTGGGTTCCATATGTAGAGACCGTTCGGATCCCATATGTGTATTTCCACGGTTAGCCTTAGAGCCCGTGTTTCCCGGCAGACTTCCTGCTACTCCAAGAGGTTACAATCACCTCCAATCTTCCATATGCATCTGACTATTGTCCATATGTGTAACTGCCTCTGAACCTCCCTCGGGAAGGTAAGGGCTTCCGCAGCGTCTCTGTTCTGAGCTGAACGGGTACGTTTTCCCAGTGTTATCCAGTCCTACTGAGTGGGTAGTGCCATAGCAACAGTAACGGATCTTCCTATGGGGGCCCTAACCTGCGCCAGAAAATAACGGCACAGGAGGCCTCCACGGGACACTGGAAGGGGCAGTATCCGTGGCCTTTTGGTAGGGATCCCAATTCGTCGGTCCTCCGACGTGACGTCGAGAGTGACCGACTGATAGGGAACGTCTCGGTTACGTATGTAACCCTCGTTCCCTGAAGGAGGGAACGGAGACGTCACGTCCCGTCGCCACGGCTCCTGTACCACCGCTGAGCGGCCGGGCCCCGGCTCGGCTCCTCAGCGAAAACCTGAATATGCGCTGCACCTGCTGCCTATTTATGCTCACGCTGTGATCAGCGGCAGCTGGATGCAATAATCGCATGCCAATGTGCATTGGCTCGTTTAGTTTACACTCGAAGTGGATAGGTCTCTCTAAGCGATATCCCAATTCGTCGGTCCTCCGACGTGACGTCTCCGTTCCCTCCTTCAGGGAACGAGGGTTACATACGTAACCGAGACGTTTCTTGAGCAAAATATTTCTGAGGGATCATGTGACACTGCTGAAAGTTCAGCTTTTCATCACAGGAATACATTATATTCAAATGGAAAAATAGAAAGCATTTAATTGCTATGGTTATTATATTATATTTCAGCATTACTGTTGTTGCTATATTTTTGGTGATCACTTCTTTCAAAAATATTTGAAAAAAGTGTGAATGTGTAAGTTATTTTATGTTTTATTCAAAAATGCATTCAATTGACAGCTTAGCTTAAAATGCTAGACACTAAAATACTGTGTTCCTGTGGCTCAGTGGTAGAGCATTGCGTTAGCAGTACACAGGTTGTGGGTTCGATTCCCAGGGAACACACTTACTGACAATACAAACGTATAACCTGAATGCACTGAAAGTCACTTTGGATAAAAGTGTCTGCTAAATGCGTAAATGTAAATGTAGACACAAAAAGTCACTGTAAAGGCTGCAGTCAGGCATGCATTTCTTTTGGTGATCCACTTTTCTGCTGATTAGTGGCTTAATTAAAGAATGAGTAATGCTTCAAAAATTAATAATCTAAAAACTATTCTTCCCTCACCAAAAGCCATTTTGGTACATTGTGTGTCTTTTCACACAAACCTACGACTGCTCTCAGATTCATCTGTAAATGTTTGCTTGCTGACTGTGTCTCAGTCCGGGTTAAGTGTCTACCATTCTGTCCATTCTGTTTTCTTTAGAGAGAGTTAACTGTCCCGGTCTCACCTGGGTAACTGAATTGATATAGCCCCCGTTACTCTATATTTTTCTCTGATTGCCTCTTTTCCTGTTCTCTTTGTTTCTTTCTCTGTCTCATATATCCGTCTTGTTCTTTACTGTCATATCTCACTGTGTTTCTCACAGGCAGTGGCACCTCTCAGGGAGAAGATACGGGAACTTGAGCTTAGGTATGTTTTTATTTGACACTCAAAAATACCTACACTATGCAAGCTTCATGTCTCGCTGTGCTTAGTATCACGCCATGGCCTTTTAGAGATAATGAAATAATTTCATATAATACAATAATTTCAAAACACATTTAGTTCATTTCTGTTTACTTTTGTTTGACTTTATATACCTGCTGCTGTTGATTGCGGCCACACTTGATAAACATGTCGTGCAGTAGTAAGGGGAAACAAGCTCTGATATAAGCAAGTAATCATTTCAGTAGGATAGAGATGTTTTGAGCATAGATTTCTCAACCTGAAATTGCACTGTGAGCACTCGTGAAGTGGCATGTGCTGATTTGGAAAAGCATAATCAGGACTGAATGCATGAAGTAATGAAGCAGATGAATTGAAGCATAATGTGCACCAAGCTTTGACCGACATGGAAAAAATGGGGTCAAAATTGCTCCACAATCTCTCCTCATTGTGTGTATTTTTTTTTTTTTTTATGAGATGTGAAGCCTCTGCAGATTGTAACGGTCTTTTTTTCTTCACTTTGCTGCATCTCAGCCAGGCCTAAAGGAGATTACTAGATACTCTGTGTAAATTACCTGTGTTAGAAGATTCCTCAACAAACTGAAGTGTCAAGTCACCTTGTATTCACTATATCAGTTTATCCAAAATAACAAAAACAGATCTTGGATAGACTTTTTTTCTCTTGTTAAGGTACTAGCAGCATTATCAGCATGGGCTGTGCTCCTAAAATACTATTTTTACTGCTTCTGTGGGAAAACAAATGGGAGGAAGGATTTATGATTGTCTTTCTCCAATAAGGCAGTGACAAATTTATACCCCTCATTTTTTTTCTTCCACTTGTTCATGCTGTTCGTTCTGGCATCGCTCAACACAAATGTCAATTCCTGATAACCTGAACTAAAGAGTGAACGTTTGGATAGAGAGCACTCTACAGTTAAGTTCAAAGTGACGCTTGTTTGAACATAACAGATAGCACTAATGATGAATATAATGCTGCTCTACATGCAAGACATTATATAAGTATAGCAGTCCGCAACAAAATCTACAGAAATGAAATCAGGTTTACAGAAAATAGTTCATGAAAACTGATCTTATTAAACATTCTTATTTTATAAATGCAGCTTTTCAGAATGCCCGTGGTACACATTTTTTTATGGGAGAATTTATGTTTGTTATAAAACTTATGAGGCTTCACTGGAATGCATACAGAACCCATGCGATCAGGATTGTCTAAAGAAAAGTGTCCTATTTGGGACCAGTTCAACAGTTATCAGTGATGAAGTTATCAGTGAAGTCAGGGGACAAGGAGAGTAGGGTTATCTGTGTCTACAAATCCATTTGTCAGTATTGATTATCTCTGAACTGAGACACTCAAGAATAATTGGATGAGAAAATCTCAACCACGGAAACATCCCCCTGGATACTTGAAATGTCATTGAGTTTCTGCACTCACATACTGACATATTTGAGCCTGATAAGTGGATTTGTGCTGAAATATTTTAAAAAGAGAATCAAGGAAAATGTAATGTGCTTAAAATCCAGTTCTTAAGAATATTTCTCATTGGCATTGATTTCTTTGCGCTTATGTCTCTGTATAGTGTACTTTGGGCATTAGGGGTGTGCATCTTCATGACTGAGGACAATGTGACACACATCTCGATGCATATGCAGTGCAATCCGATTTTGATTCGAATCAACTCAATGCGATTTAATGCAATATGATGCGATGGGAAAACATATGATACTATGTAGTTCAATATGGTACAGATAGTTTGCTTTTATTTCTTTGGTTCAGACAGACAGCAAATCATAAACCAATCAAATTAAATGATTGGTCACTTTCTAAATAATAAAGTATAGCACGTCTACTAATAATTATATATAAATAAATCAGTTTTTACTGATGCAAATAATATAATAAGTTAGTTATTATATAATATGTTAGAAACAATGCATCGTGATACAAATGCCAACTTTTATACCAATGCGCCGACAAAAATCGGTGAATCTTACCACCCCTAGTGGATATATATATAATAAAATGATTCTTGATATATGCTTAATTCAAATGTTCTTTCATTTGACAGTTTTACCCAGAAGTACCCGCCTGTGAAATTCTTATCCGAGAAGGACCGAAAGAGGATTTTGGTGAGAAGTTATTTTCAGTTTCTAAAACTATATCTCCAGTAATACATGTACATCTGTCTGTCAGATGTTCTCCTCGTTAAATGAATGTTGGTCATCATAGTTTATTGACGTTTTGTTGTTTATTTTCCACTGTCTTGACAGATTAGATTTCTTCCTTCAACTGAAATGTTATTAAATCAAATCTCCTGCACTTATAAGGTTACAGTGACAGATTGAAGCATAACCAGTTTGACAGATGTGTCACAGTGAAGTAACTATAGTTATTTCAGAGGGCGTTTTTCAGTAGGCTGTGTTGCACCCAGATGATTGAGACTGGAAGTACTTAGAAGCAATGAGGAAACGAGAAACAGCAGGGAGTAGAAACAGTGCTCTATTCTTCTGATTGCTCATTGTGCTGATTTAACCCCATGTTGTTATTCAATCCCATGTGACTGCAGCTTTATTCAAATGTTTCTCAAACTTAAGTAAATAGAATTCATTTATAACTCTATGTACTTCAATAATCTTGGCATGTGACTAATATACAGTCGTTCCTCTGGTAGATCACCGGTGGGGCAGGATTCGTGGGCTCGCACCTCACTGATAAGCTGATGATGGATGGTCATGAAGTGACAGTGGTGGATAATTTCTTCACTGGCCGCAAGCGCAATGTAGAGCACTGGATCGGCCATGAGAACTTTGAGCTGATCAACCATGATGTGGTGGAGCCTCTCTACATTGAAGGTGGGCACATTCACGTGATTCATCGCTTAGCGAGGTATCTCGTCACAAAACAGAAGGCATCTGTTTTGTCTGATATCTAGCCACACAATTTATACCTCTTTTATCTGCACAAAAGGACACAAAGATACAAAGTAGATACATAGTCAGTTAAAGGGATAGTTCACCCAAAATCTTCGGAACACAAATGAAGATATTTTTGATGAAATCTGAGAGCTTTCTGAATTGTTGAATAAAGTCGTTATTTTTGTTTTCTTTGCACTCAAAGTATTCTTTATAAGTTGTGTTGCTGTCTATGTAGGTTCAGAAAGCTCTCAGATTTCATTACAAATATATTAATTTGTGTTCTGAAGCCGAACGAAGGTCTTACAGGTGTGGAACGATGTGAAGGTGAGTAGTTAATAACATAATTTTCATTTTTAGGTGAACTATTCCTTAAAAATATTATTAATAAAAAAACATGGTTAGAAACTGTAAGAAATATCTTTACATCTGTGCATTTGTCAAGGCTGATTATACTCGACTCGTCTGTAAGTTCACTTGGTGCGTGCGGCAAATATGACGTCACCACAGTGTTGGCGGAAGTTCGCTTTGAGTGCGTGCGACTTCATTTCGGGTTTGCACAGCATTTTTTTTTACTTTCCGTGCAGCTCCGCTTCCGAAGATGCACAAATTCAAGGCGACTCTGGCCGAACAGGCATGTCTTTACCAGCATCTTTATGAATCGAAAGAAGCTTTGTTAAGATTAAACTCAATCAGGTGCGTTTTGACACTTTGATGGAAAATAATGCATAGTTTGTCCAAGGCTTTTTAATTGAAGTACGTTGTATTTTTATTGCATACAATTAGAAATAGAAGTAATTTAGATACTATTTGCTTAAAGTTGTCTTGTGTTTGATGTGAAATAAACCCAAAATCTTCAAGATTATTTTAATCCGTTTGTACATAAATTATTAATTCATCATCTCATTCATCACTTGAGAAGTCTTGTAACGGCAAATGACGACTTCTCACCAGTGATTCCTGATGTTTTAGAGAACAAGTACTCATCCGTTTTGGGAGGTGCGCGTGCAGTCAACGGAGGCTCGCGCTGTGGAGCCAGGCGAAAGTATAAATCTCACTTCACTCACCAACAGTTATGTCTGTTTGTATCTGTGAAATACATTTGGCGAGTGCAAAGTCCTTCTATTTAGGGTGGGATTTTTCAAACAGGCTTTGTTAAGGCAACTGAAAAGACTTTTAGAGAAAGAGGAAATGATTTAGATTCAGTTTACTTTGTAAGATCCTAAAGTTTTGATAGTTCAAGAGGTGGAGATGGACAGAAATATCCGGCATTAAAGGAAGGCGGCTTTCATCAATTTAATCTGGTTTGAGGACAGTCACTGTCTAAGACCCAACAAGGTTCAAGGTTCTTTTATTCGTCACATGCTCAATTATACAGAATATAATCAGTAGTGAAATGTAAAGGTTGAATGAAGTAGTGAAACAGGGAGTGGTTGAATGAAGTGATAAAGTGCTTAGAGGAGTTGGAGGTCATTGTTTTGGCCCAGGTGTGAGATTTTTGCCCCTAACCCTTTGTCAGGCATCACACCTCCCACCACTCCTGCTAATCAAAACAGGGGAAGTGAGAGGGCAACTGGTTAAAAACAATGTCAGCTGTCTTTGTAATGGAAAATCTCAGCACTGTGAGACTGTGTACTGTGAACACTGTGACATTAGCCACATGCACACAAGAAACCTGTTAAATTAATCAAATGTCAGAATTGTTCAGTAAATGTACCACAGCTATTCACGAACACAAAGGCTTTCTTTTCGTATCAGAAATGTGCAAAAATGTAGCAGTTTCCTCATGATTTTTGTCTTGTTTTCCACTACAAATATCTTAACATCCTTAAAGATACATTTATTTAAAATGCAAAATGAAGATATAAAGTCTTGATTTCTGAGAAATTAAACTAAATTGAGTCAGAAAAATTTAAGTTTTCCCTTTTGATTTGTGTTCATTTTTCTGACCGCATTGACAGATATTTGTTCTTATTTGAAACAGTCGTATTTATATCAATTTCGCACGACTACTTATCATGCAACATTTTGCTTCTCAAGTAAATGTTTCTAGATTAGTAATGTTTAGACGTAATATTGAGGAAGAACAGTGCTTTTTGCAATGTTTTCAAAAGGTACAGTAAAAGTTGTTTTCATATTTTAGTAGTTGGAAGCAGAGGTATTGATGCAGCAAGCTATTTTTTGTAAATGTAATTAAAAAGTAATGGAGATTTGTTGGAAGTGTTACTAATACAGCTCATTGTGGGCCCACAGACATTTACATTTAGAGAAAATACTGACGTATTGTGTTCCCTTCACTTTATTCCTTGAATTCCTTACTTGGTCTTTAAAAAAATGCTTGAATATTTTTTAAACTGTACCTTGATAAAGTCTTCAGAAACCCTGGTAATGTCATTGGCTGTAAACAACATTTTAACAGCTGCTTCATTCAGCATTTGTCCAATTTGGCAACATTACAGTAGATAATAATCATCATTTTCAACTTCCACAGTACAGGCCTAATACAAAAATGGCATTGAGTATCTTGGCCAACACAATATGATTAAAATATTAAAAATAATGATTAAAAGTTACTTTTTTTCTTACAATGTGATTTAAGAAATTGTACGTTTGTACCTCGAATCTAACCATCAGTGGGGCATAAACAGATGGTATAAAAACATACAAAAGGGATGCCAATTTGCCAAAACAAAACAGTTATTAATAGTTTTTGAACATTTTAACTGCAGACTTCTGCCATCACAGCGTTTTAACCTTGTACATGCTCTAACCATTAATCTTACAGTTTTTCTGAACTTCTCTGGCAGTGATACAATTTAATAATCTGTCTCAGCGGGCCCAGTACACACACGACCTCTAAACTGGAAAAAAACACTCTTTTTGGTGGTGTAGGCTAAAGCACTTTTGTTTTCTGACAAATATTTGTATTTGGGGTAGTAGTCTGTGGCATCACATGTAACATACAGTAAAATGTTATTGTTATGATAACAGTGGTAACATGGTAAATTAAACATATAGTGTAGTTTTTGTTACGGTGTTGCCTTTTTACATAAATTGAAAATGGTCACGATTGACATTTTTATTTTCTTTATTTTTAAGACAAATTTCATATACACTATATACAAATTTCATATACACTTTGTATATAGTCTCAGCCTCGGACAGTATTCCTGTGTATCATGTTCATGAGAGTACCACAACGCATGCACAACCCTATCCTCAACTAAGGCTGTTTGGGTAGACCATGGGGCCAGAATTCATTAAACATTTTTTTATGAAATTGTGTTGGTTCTTAACTGC
Organism: Schizopygopsis pylzovi; assembly: GCA_027422435.1. Classification (NCBI taxonomy): domain Eukaryota; kingdom Metazoa; phylum Chordata; class Actinopteri; order Cypriniformes; family Cyprinidae; genus Schizopygopsis; species Schizopygopsis pylzovi. Next base: position 30,869,940 of record CM049827.1, read on the forward strand.
TATGCTTCTATGTTTCTGCCTTAAGAATGAAATTATTTTGTATGAATTTGTGTAAGAATGTTCTTACAAATTGTACATTATAAATAGCCTCTTTAAGTTATGATAGACTTGTCTTAAATCCCCAAAGGTAAGTGGTTCAATTAACTTATTGGATGAGTCGATAAGCAAGTTGTCAAAAAGAAACGGCATGCTGTATGAGAATTGATAATTAAGTGTTCCAATTTTTTTTCTTAAGAAATGAACATTCGTACACAATTCTATAGAATTTAAGAAACTTATTTTGTTGTAAATCTTTTTTTCTCATTAAACATATATTTATAAAAAATGTAAGTTAATTTCAGCAAAGCAAAAGAGATTTAAAGCTCATTTGAATTTTCATTGTCTCATTTATATTAATATACAAGAACATGACTCTTTGTTTATGACTTATTAAGCATGCAAGCTATGATTTAAAGCAGGGTTCCTCAAATCTTTCCCCGGAGGGCCAATCTGCTGCAGAGTTTAGCTCCAACCCTGGTCAAACTCACCTACCTGTGATTTTCTAATGATCTTGACGACTCTGATTAGCATGCTCAGGTGTGTTTGATTAGGGTTAGAGCTAAACTCTGCAGGAGTGGGACAGATTTGAGGAGAGCTGCTTTAAAGCATATTCAAATAGGCAAAAACATTAATATGGTACACGTGTTTTGAAAGGGCAGGCAAAAATGGCAGCACTCACCGTCATACAGTATGTAACCGGGTCTCTGCTTCATCTCTCTATCTACCAATGAGTCCTTGGCCTGAAAAAGTTTGAAGACTCCTGTGGTGGACCTTAAAGAGTTCTTGCTCTGCTCCTCCATGCCAACTAAAGCATATCACCAGCATGTCTCCGCACTTTGATTTTTCATTCCTATTCAACCTCAGTCAGCAACTCTTTTGACTCATCTCTGTCCTCAGCCCTCTTTAAACCGATCACCGCATCTAAGCTGGACAGGGTGAAAGAGAACTGTTTATTGTGTTCTACATCCTTTAGATTGACTCACCAATGCTTTCTCTGAGTCACATCCTCCCTTTACTAATATTCATCTTTCTGCACATCAAACTAAATATAGATAGAGCTTTGAATAATGGGGATGAGTGGCAGATATTATCAAACATGACCTTTCTGCCATGTATGTGTTGTCTATGCAAAATAATGACGCAGTTTGAGTTGTAATAAGCCTTCATATATCTTTGGCATTGGTCTGTGGATGAATGCCAGTTGCATTTTGAGTGCTCAGAAGTTTTTTTTTGAAGAGCACAACATTTGAACAACTTAAGTGATCAATTATAGATTCAGGGAATGTTTAAGATCTTGCATTAACTGTCTTTAGATATAATACCCCCAAAACAATCATTTGCATTAACAAGACTTCTCATTTGGTTGGGCATATTAATGGGCAGATGGTTATCATCTATTTAGGCTTTTGTTTTGGATTTGCTTCAGGACTAAATCAGTATCTGTAATCATTGTGCAGTTGGACGGTGTTTATATTGGTATAAATGGAAGTGTGTTTTATTTTTTTTAATCTGTCCAATCTGTCCTCTTAGCAAGAGGATTGGTGCTGACTGGAAAATGTACTCAATTTTCCTTTTCTGTTTTTTTTGTACCCCAGTTGACCAGATATATCATTTGGCCTCACCTGCATCGCCACCCAACTACATGTATAACCCTATCAAGACACTGAAGACTAATACTATTGGTACTCTCAACATGCTAGGTAAGTGTCACTACAAAACTAAAAGTCTGTCAGAGATTTCTGTCCCTCCATTGAAAATCTGTTCTACTAAAACTATGATGCTTTAGAAAGTTCAGGATCCATATACATAATCCATATGAAACAGAGCTTTTTAATCTAAGTCTTCCAAAGAGACATGATCACTTTATATGAGGAGCAGATTTCATTTAGGCCTCTATTCACATATAAACATTGATCAATGCACATACATAGAGCACATCAAATATGGTCAACAATGGCTCAACTGTACTTGCTTGATGCACATGAATAAGCCTCATTGGTCCTTGTGTGTCAAGCAAGCATATTCGAGCTTCCGTTAAATTTGTTAATCATATATAAAGTGGTTGTGTCTCTTCAGATAACTTGAAGTAAACCAGCTGATTCATATGTATTGCTTTTAGCATGTTATTGTGAAATTGTCATGAGACGGTCTCTACTATCGACGTCCGTTTGCTGTGGCTGGAAAATCAGGAAGAGATCAGAGAAAGATGCTACCAGAGTCTTTGTCACTTAGTATAAGTTTGACTCCCTGAAAACACAGAAAAATTAGTCTTGCACTTCAGAGATTTCAGAGGATAACTGTGATGGCCACCCAAAAAAAATCTGGAGTTAACAATTTGTAAAAACAATGTTGTTTTGCTGCTTGTGGTTGAACGGTATCAATTCAGACTGGAGCTAAAACAGTCATTTGTGCTTTAAAACATATTTAAACTGGCAGACAAACTAACAAGGCTTCCCAGTACTGTTTACCAGGCAACAATCTGTGACTATGGCTTTGGTGATAGAATTTTTAGAGTAAAGAGAAAAATGCAGCTGGTATGCAAACCATTTAGTTCAATTTGATGTTCTGCCGGTCCATTTTGGGAAGGATAGCATCTTTTCAGTCTTCAATCAGATTTCCACTCTCTGTAAATGCAGCAGTAAAAGACCAAATGTTTTTTTTTTTTAGTGGTAGAGTTTTCTGAGTTGTCATTTCTGTGTTGACATGAAATGATGTGTTTTCCGTCTCATGCTTGCAATTATATATAATTGCGTGTGCAGGTTATTGCCAGGTCCGCATGGAATCTGTTCCAGGCTGTCATTCTTAATGAAATATTTATAATTCTCTTTCAGCTGCCAGTTAAAGTGCAGTTGGGATTGGTGAAGTAGGAAAGAATCAGATTAAAGGGTTACTCTACCCCAAAATCAAAAGGTTGTCATTATTTACTTACCCGCATGTTGTTCCAACTCCATAAAATCTTAGTTTGTTTTCGGAACACAATTTCAGATATTTTTTATAAAAACCAGGAGGCTTGTGACTGTCCCATTGACTGCCAAGTAAATACCTCTTTTGAGGTCCATAAAAGAATGAAAAGCATCGCCAGGGTAGTCCATCTGCCATCAATGGTTCAATCTGAATTTTATGAAGCGACGATAATACTTTTTTGTACACAAAGAAAATTAAAGCAAATCGTCTCCTCTCTGTCTTTCCTCATCAGCGTAATAGCATTTTGGATATTACCCAACGAACGCAAGCAGCATATGCTCTTCTGCATCCGCCTCAACGCAAGGATGCGTATTCTATGTGTATTTACGCTTTGACTTGAATTAAAATAGCGCATTCTTGTGTTGAGGCGGATGCAGAAGAGTGTACGCTGTGTGCGTTCAATGGGTAATATCCAAAGTGGCGTTACGCTGAGGAGAGACCGAGAGGAGACGATTTGTTAAAAAATAAAAAATAAATATTTGCGTACAAAACAGTTTTCTTGTCGCTTCATAAAATTCAGATTGAACCATTGATGGCAGATGGACTACCCTGGCGATGCTTTTCATTCTTTTATGGACCTCGACAGAGGTATTTACTTGGCAGTCAATGGGACAAGCCTCCCGGTTTTTCTCTGAAATTGTGTTCTGAAGACGAACTAAGATTTTATGAAGTTGGAACGACATGCGGGTACGTGAATAATGACAACATTTTCATTTTGGAGTGGAGTAACCCTTTAAGGCTCTTAAGACAGGGTGTTTATTTTAAACTTGACATACCATATTAAAAAACCGACCAGCCACAGTTTAAACATGTATATGGTCAAGACATCCTGGACAAATAAAGCAGTGCACACCTATAAAGCAACCCCTGCTCAATGGAAATAAGTTAATTTGGCTACATTTTATGCAAAATTGCAAAAGAATATATACTTATAATGTACATACATTTCACTGCAGTTTCCAGCTGAACATTTGTTCCGTTTTCACACAAATTATTACAGGGATATATTTTTAAAATTTTAAAGACTTTTTGTTTGCACAGTTCCTTGCGCAATACAATGTTATGACCTCAAAACACTTTAGTGTGTGACTTGTAAACTAATACATTTTGATGTTTGCATCTGTAACCAGCTCCATATGTGTGGCTTTTCTGATGTAGTAAACTTGCTCAGTAACTCACCCAGTAGAGCACTGCACTCCTTGAATACAAGTCCCAAGAAACACAAGTCACGTAAAAGAAGCAAGTTAAAATGGCATTGTTGCTTCTGCAAATACGTTTTTATCTCAGGTTTGTTTTTCCTCACACTATTGGTTAGGTTTAGTGTAGGTGGTACGTTATTTTCAAATGTGAAAGAGCATTAACCTTTAAGAACCACTTTCCTGACATTTCATTTCCAAACTGCTGTGATATATGCATTATCTTATGTAATGTTCAACTTGTGTGTGTGTGTCAGGGAAACAACCTCAAATCAAATCTCAATGCATCAGTGTGCAGATAATCATTAATATTGTACTTCCTGCGCATGTCCTGTTGTAATAGTGTGCTATCAACATATTATTTCAGTTAAAACATTTCATGAAAAGAATGAGAATTTAGCACTTAAGCACAAACATTGTGAATAGTGGATTGTTGCACATTATTCCTTTGACTTATATTCTTATCGTAATATCTTTGTTTCTTCCTTGTGGCTTTTTCTGATTGATGTCTGGTTAAGGTATTTCAGACTCATCCAATGGGAGTCACATATTGATTGATGAGTCAGACTCTGTCTGTTAAGATACAATTTAACAACTGATTTGTTCATGTCTCTCTCTGTTCACAGGATTGGCCAAGCGAGTCGGAGCTCGTCTGCTCCTTGCCTCCACTTCAGAAGTGTATGGAGGTATGTGTACAAATGTCTCCATTTTAAGGCTTGCACTGATGGAAAGGGGCCACTGAGTAACGAGACATTTATCATATAGACAATCTAGCATTGCTATTTATATCTCTCATATACACACACATAAATTGCTGTGCTCCTATTGGTGCTTCATTAAGCAGTCACATAGCAGAGCAGTGACCCAAAATTCTGGGCAAATCTATCAACGTACACCGGGTTTTTACATAAGAGACATGTACTCATGAAGCTTAACACTTTAGCTATTTGTATCACTTTTTGAGTTGAGATCAGAGGCTACAAGGGAGAGGAAAGAAGTGCTTCAATGGCACTGTGAGAGTGCATGAGTGTGTATCTGAATAGATTTTGGTAAGAGGTTGAACTTTCTGACTGTTCTATGTAATTATAAAAAACCTGATCCCAATTGTGAAAAATGGTGGTGGAAGGGATGTAGTGGAGGCTGCTTTGAGTTCATCTTGAATTACCACACAAATAATGTGGCCTAAAAAAGAAATGAAATATTATGACCATGTCAAAACCTTTAGTGTATGCAATTTGGAGGTAAATTGGTAAATAAGCAATAATTACACTGCTGAGAGGTTGTGGCACTTGACTCACAACGACTCGACATCTTTTTCTGGTTAATCCCACACGTCTTTGAGATGTTTATATTGATTTATTTTTGACTGAAAATGAGCTGTAATTGATCCTCTGCAGTTTGATGGTTAGATAATCAGCTCGTTTGGGAATGAACACAGATCTCTGTCCATCAAGAGAGAAAAGTTATAAGTTATGTGTGCTCAAGGTTTTGTTGTTTGTTTTTTAGCTTTATTTGCTCTTCTCTTTAGTATCTTTTAGCCGGACAAATGCATGCATTCACTGCATGCATGAAAATAAACTATTGTCACTAGAAAATGACCGTTCCATCAATTCAGCTGTTGGGCCATTTATTGCCTTCAAACTGTGTATGAGCTACTACTCTTCATGATGGTTGCTTTAAATGATTGTTTATCTGAAAGTGCATAAAAAAATCAATCTTGATTTCACCCAAGCTTCTGCTCAAGCTGTTAAAATCGGCCCTTTTACGTTAAGCTTAATAAGGCACGAATATTGAATTGCAATGAAATCCAAAAACCACTTTTGTGCACTGAACAGCACAGTAGGTTTGAGAAGATAAACATAAGTAATGACATGTGTAAGCCCTGTGCTATACTTGTGCATGTTTTATTGAGGGAATTATATCATTTGAATGTAAACTTTAATAATATCGGTCAACTTTTTTTCTCAAAGACCTTTCTTAAAGGTACAGTGATTACTGAAGGAAAAGCATTTACTTTCAAACAAATAATTGTGATGAATGGCTGCATTAACAACTACTGCTTGTAATTGCTCCATTTCCCAGTGTATTTGTGATGCATAGCAATTACCTTATAATTTGATCTGATAAAAGTTGTTTGCAGTATATTACTTTTATGGTTTAAATATGCTTATATGCTTTATGGTTGTGTCCAAGGGTGTTCATTAAACAGATGATTATGGTTCACATCATTCCTACCACTGCTGGGTTTCTGCCAAAGCTGCTGACTGTGTCCATATATTATTCTCCCTGATTATGGGCATGATCTTTGCCCATCATGCTTGAGGATTCAGGATTTACAACCGTTTCTCTACTGATCCTTGTTTCCACTATAGTCGTATTACCGGTGTCACTCTGTCTAGCTGAGTTGTTTAACTCCTTGTTAAGGGCACAGACAGAGGATGATAACTATTACAGTGAAGTTTTAATAATCGTTCTACTTCTCTATACCACAGTTATAACAACAGACTAAATCGATTTTTTTCCTGCTGATTAACGATGTAACAACTCATAATGTAATAATTGCTCATAATGTAACAAGTATTACATTATTATTGTACTAAAATGTTCATAATATAATAATTTTCTCAAAATGTAAAACAAATCTTAATGTATAATCATAATGTAATAAGAATTTTTCTATGTAATAGCAATTTTTCATAATATAATAGGTTATTGTTGCCACACTGTGGCAACTTATAATGTAATCACAGTTCATAAGGTAATACCAGCATGTAAAATAAATGATATCTTTATAATAAATTTGACCACAAAATGTCAATAATGGTTTTATGCAAAACAAGACATTACATTAAAAGAAAATTAAAGAGGTAGTTCAGCCCAAGAAGCAAATTCTCTCATAAATTACTCATCCTCGTGTCGTTCCAAACCCGTAAGACGTTCGTTCATCTTCGGAACACAAATTAGGATATTTTTGATGAAATCTGAGAGCTCTTTGACCCTCCATAGACCGCAACACAATTGAAGTGTTCCCAGGTCCAGAAACGTAGTAAATACAACGGTAAAACAGTCCATGTGACATCAGTGGCTCAAATTTTGCGAAGCTATGAAAACTTTTTTGTGCGCAAAGAAAACAAAAATAATGACTTTCTTCAAATCTTCTCCCCCGAGTTACCGTCTTCTGCCATTTTGGAGAGTATCACAATGCACACACGCTTTCCCCTAAACCAGGGGTGGGTAACGTTGATCCTGGACGGCCCGGCAGAGTTCAGCTCCAAACCCTAATCAAACACTCCTGAAGCAGCTAATCCAGGTCTTCAGGATGCAGTTAGGTATTGTTTTCTAGGGTTTTTCAGGCCCTCCAGGATCAACGTTCCCCACCCCTGCCCGAAGCGTAAACAATGCTGATTACACCGTGTAGCAACTCATAATATAATAACTGCACATAATGTAATACATTTGACATTATTATTGTAATGTTCATAATGTAATAATTGTCTCAAAGCATAAAATCTTGAGCTCATAATGTAAAAATAATGTTTCCCTTACATTAGGAGCACACTGTGGAAACTTATAATGTAATCACAGTTCATAAGGTAATAATTAGGCTTATTAGGCTACATTGTGAACTTAAATTTCTTATTAAAAGCTTACTAATTTTGTGATTATGACATGCTTCATTTTTGAGATATAGGCCTGGTTTCACAGACAGGGTTTAGACTAAACCAGGATTAGACCATAGTTCAATTAGGACATTTAAGTATTTGTTTTATAAACGTGCCCAAGTAAAATCATAACCGGTGTGCATTTTGAGACAGAACAAAGACACTGTATTTTTAAGATCAGACTTAGATTTTACTCTGAGATTGGGCTTAAGCCTTGTCTGTGAAACCAGGGGATAGTCATTTAAATGGTTGTACTTTTATATGTTTAGATGTTTTCAACATATTCTCTGATGTACATTCATGTTATAACTTGTATTAAAGTGAAGAATTGTTCATTTAACTTGTGCTGCCATTGCCTGAGGTAGATAACATGACCTGTCCCAGACTACAATAGACTTTGTAAACCTTTGTTTTTTCCAAATTTGTTCATAAAAAATGCCTGAATTCAAGGATGAAGGATTTAGTAGGGGCGCAACTGAATTGTTCCTAGCAATAATTTTGATCAATTGAAATATATTTATTATATGTCGTTTTCATCATACCATGGACATTACCTGAGATATTAAAGTCTGCGTGAAATCTAAATGTACAATATTTATTTTGTTAGCGCACATCCTCTGAACATTTGTTTTTGTTTTGGTAATCTTTGATCAAAATCTGATCGTTTGCTTCCGCTCTGGAATGGCATTCCTTCTCCGATGACGTCAGTTTGACGGCTTGGGCAGAATATGCTTAATCACGCCGCTCCGGCCATTAGTTTGCTGTGAGCGAGAGATGAGAGGAGGAGCGTAAAAATAAAACCCTGCCCTCTACTCAATATTCAGTTTCAGTTGGAAGTTCAGTTGCGGACTTTAAAGTAAACATGTAAGCAAACTGTGCTCTTTCAAGGACGTGCATTTAATGCATGGCCAAAGTAAGAACATAATCTAAGTATCTATTTCTATTTACAAGCATTATATGTATTAGTATTCGTTTCTATTTACAGCGTTTGCAGTGTTGAGCAGTGTAGCCGATGAATTGAGATGAGTGACAGGCTCAGTGCATTTGACATTATAAAGGGAGCACTCTTTGCATGCGTTCTAGGCCATCGGTAATGCATTCAGAATTGTAATATATAGTTTTTGTATGATGTTAAGAGAAACAATGTCCCCTCACTAACGTACAGCTATAGTTTAGTTATTCTATAGAAATGCTAAAATGAATCTCAGACGTATATAGATCATATTTGCTTTGCTTAATTATTTTTGTTTGTGTTGTACACACACACATTAATTATAAAAGGAAATATAATTCCTATGATAATATTATTATATTAAACTGGTTTTAAATATATTTATATATAATTTCCTTTGCAATATTTATACAGTTATTTTTATAACACAGGCTATACTTTGTTCACAGTGTTGTTATTGTACTCTGTTTGTCATTTAACAGTATTTTGGTTTATAATGTAATGCATTTCTCGTAATGTAACAATTGTTATTACATTATGAGCTCAAGATTTTATTATGTTTTGAGAAAATGATTACATTTTGAACACTATTACAATAATAATGTAATTATTATTGTAATAAAACATAGTAGTAATTAACATAACTACATTATGTGCAGTTTTTACATTATATGCATTTATTTAATCATGAGATGCCACAAATGATAAAAACATTGACAGCCAATCAGAGTCCAACCCACTTTAACAAGCTTGTGTCTTTAGGCAGCACACACTTATTCTAAACAACATTATTGTCACACAATTAGTGTGATTGCTAATAGTAATATTATAGTTATCTTTATAGTTATTGTTTCGGTGTGAACCGGCATTCAAATTTGTGCCCATAGTTTAGCAGTAGAGACTATAATTGACAAATGCTTTACAAAATATTTACTGTATTTTCTGAAATACAGTAAGTTTCTGAAGATCCAGAGTTTTTTTTTATTATTACATCCAGAACATTTTATTAGCACATTGAAACGTAATAATGTCAATATATAATGTAATATTTTTGAGTTATAGGATTTTTTTTTTCTAATACACCTATGTCATAATGTAATTGTTTTTTGGTCACTTATTTGTGTTTGGTACAAAACCGTGTTAAAACAGTTAAATCGTTGTAAACTCTATAAACTGAATTAGAACAGTTACACTGAAATTGACTGGCAAATATGGCCAAGCTATAGCAAACAAATAGTTTTATTTCATTACAAATTCTATGCCTACAAGAAGATTTCCAAGACACTAAAAGTTCCTAGAGTCACATTCATAAGTTTAATATGTGTATAAAAAAATAATTGAGGGTTGAAGGGTGTTGAAAAGCACCAGCGCCCTTAACTTACTGCCAAATACTTGCAATATAACCAGATGAATGGAGGGAAAAAAATTAACGTTTAATGTTTTTCATCATTCTCAGAATCAGTCAAATGTATATTAATACATTTTCTCTAATAGTGCTTGCAACCTTGGTTTAATTGTTTTTATTAAAAAAACACATCATTGCAGCAGAAAGTCTTTCATTTCAAGGGGGTTGAATAATTTTGATTGCAACTGTACAGTTTTGATTTAAGGAGCTTAAGCTGTCTGGGTGGTGCAGCTATTATCTACACATGCTTAGTGTCATCTCTGAAGTCCATTAGGAATTCACACCGGTGTGACCGGAATTTCCGTCTCTCACTTATTCAGACACATACAAGCACTTAATGAATGGAGTGTGGATGTGGAAGATCCCTCATAAGTATCAGCTGTGTGTGTACAGCAATCTAATCTAGTAGGCTGTTTCACAGAAATCACCGCGTGCCTTAGTCTGACATAATCTTAGTAATTTGACAGTAGTGATTTTTAAAAGCTAAAGCAGAGAGAATGAGGGAAATAAAAGGTAAGTTGCAGTTTCTTTATTGATGAATCATCAACATGTTCGAAAAATCACTTGAAGTTTTAATGTCAGACCTACATCAAATGTTTTGAACCTTTTTATGTCTATGTGATTAATTGCTAGGGTCTTTTAAATCATTTATTGATTCATAGTTATGTGGCCATAGAAATGCTCTGCGTCCATCTATAAAAATGTCTTTTTTTTTTCTGTTTTGTTGTATGGACAGTGATTGTCTGGATGGTATATTTTAGTTCTTTCTCTTGTTTTAAAATGTATAATGTTTGTGTTAAATGTGAACCATGGGGGGTGTATTGTATTTCATATTTGTGTGTTTGTGTCTTCAACTAGACCCAGAGGTGCACCCCCAGAATGAGGAGTACTGGGGTCATGTGAACCCTATCGGCCCCCGGGCCTGTTATGATGAAGGAAAACGTGTTGCTGAGACGATGTGTTACGCCTACATGAAACAGGTAAGAGTGAAATTAGCAGCTGGATTTCTGTAGTTGATTTTTTTCATACAGCTCTCGAGGTGTTTTGACATAGAGAACTATCCACGAGGAAGTTCGAGTTCAGAAATGTGCCGTCATATTCTTTTTCCAGTCTACTCCATATTCTTTGCTGTCACTTTCTTATCCCAGCAACATACCATAAAAGAAGACGTGTTGTGTGAGAGCCAATTATAATTGGAGGAAGAAGCAAAGAATGTGTATAATGTAAAGTCACAAACTGAACTTGGACCTCTAAAGGCTAAACATTTTATACTAGGGGGAGTGACAAAAAATGAGATGGGAAAAAAACAAGGCAGCTTGGCAACCTCACAGCAGCATGGCTGGATGCACGGTTTGATGAGAAACTAAATGTGAAACTGAAATGGTGAGCCAAACCATTACCAGCATTTTAGATGGAAACTGAGTCTCATTCCCTAAGCATGCATGTGCACGGGTTTGTTTGTGAAATCTGCATTCAAATATTTTCATAAACAAATCATGATTCACCAATTTCAATACACCATATTGTATTAGATGCTAAATTAAAAACAGTAACTTATTCTCACTTTTAGTGGCTAAATACAATTCGTTGTAATGACGAAAATAAAATCTATCAGGCCACCTGTTAATCACTTTGGTGTTACCGTAAGGTTGATAATCTTGGTCTGTGTTGCAAGATCACAATGATCATCTGGCTCTCTGGTTCTTTGTGACACATTCATTTCCTGTCTGTGTCGTCTTGTTCAACACTGATGTGATTGAGTGGCACCAGCCTTTGGTGCAGTTGATTTTATCTGTATTTCTTCAGTTGGTGTCACTCTCAGATTGTCATTATTCATTATTCTTCCAGTACAAACGTCGTCGCTCTATGTGTCATCACATGAGAAATGCTCCCTCACAAGTTTGATTTGAATAGCATCAGTGACACGTGGCATCTGGCATGTCCTTTTAAAATGAAATTCACTGACATTTGAGAAAGATAAAGGCTGTTTGACCATTCAGAGAAAAAATAAAAGTCTGTTCTTATGTTTGTTCAGAAGGATTTTTCCTGTTTACCACTGGTCAACCTCTTGTCAAACCTGTATGACTTTGGTTGTAGAACACATCATAAGATACATTGGAGTATAAATGTCTAAATGTTTTGTTTTTCCATACAATGAGAGTCAGTGGTCACCAAAATGGTTTGGTTACCAAAATTCTTCAAAATATCCTGTTTTGTGTTCCTCAGAAGAAAGTAAGTCAGGTTTCATTTTTGGTTGAACTATCCCTATAAAGCTAGGTTTATATGGTTGTAGTGATAAAAGGCTGTATTTCCATTAGTCCAACTTTATATTAGTTAATGAAAGTCATCAAATCCAGGACTTAGAAATGGACCATTCTCTCTTCTATCCCATGCCCTTCCCTTGCTTTGTTTGCTATGTCATTTACTTTTTTTTGGCTTTCCTACACAATGTTACTCATTAATAATCCGTTTCATATTTATCAGTCCACCCATCCTAATCTCTGTATCTGAGATGTGATCATTTGGCTGGTGGAGGTACTTCATCAGTCCCCTCCATTCATTTATTCTCAATTAGATTTACTCTTCCATTCATGCACTTCCTTCCATCCATAGCAATCTTTCTAATTGATCTAATTTTGCTTTGCTTTCTGACTCTGGACAGACTCTGTTCTTCTCTGACCTTACATTATTACTCATGTGTGATTGAAGAAGTTACATTTACAAGTAAAACCTCTACTTTTACAATGTCAAAAGCATACTTATTAAAGTTCTTGATATACATTGTTTAAATGGATGAATAAATCCGTTTAAATATTGATCTGGATAATATGTGAATGCTCAGAGGACATTTAGTATGAGATATTAATGAGAAATAAGTACCGCATTATTTCATTTACAATTTCGTTTTCTATACATTATTCTAATTTTGTATTCTATCTATGATTTATTTTTATTTATTATACCATAGAATACAATTATTAGAAAAGCTAGTGTTATTTTGCTTAATTTTTTTAAAGAAAACAAGCAGTTAGTAAATAAAGTCTATAAGGGACAAGTTTTTTTAATAAACATTTTTTTAAGAATAGAATTAGAATAGAGAGTGCTAGGGTTGGGCCGATTCTATCGCCGGCAGCCAATGGACGAAGGCTCCACAGCCAACAGAGAAATTGTGTCTTTACTGTTCCAATAGGAATAACAGTGGAGGGCACTGTATATGTTCCATTCAAAGCGCATTGAAGTGTGCGAGACGTGAATTTAAATTTTATTTTTTACAGTGGTATATTATGTCATACTTCACGCTTCTCTAGTAAGATCCATCTGTGTGTAAAGATGCTGCAAGCTGTGGCGGTGCGCAAATTCGTGAATGAATGTTCCTTAGTGAAATAAATGTCAAAGGAATTCCCCTGCTCAGGGAGTAGGTAGCAATTGACACTGTGTAGGGATCATGTCAGTCAGAACACAGTTCATGCACGGAGCTCACTTCTAACGAGCTAATGATCTGAATCAGGTGTGTTAACAAAGAGTGACATGCAAAAGATGTGTGGAATTGAGGACCGCTGCTTTAGTGGCTCCATAGAATGCATTATTTGTTTTCCAAGCGTTTCTGTAAGTGGATTCACACTTCGGGCACACCCCTAACCCCGCCCCAACCCTAGAGAGTGCTAGTATTATAGGGTCAAATAAATATAGAAGAGATGTGTTAGGCGATTCTTGAAAATGGTTAAGAACTCAGCTGCTAGGATTGAGTTGGGCAGGTCATTTCACCAGGAGGGAACAGTTAATGTAAAAGTCTCTGAAAGTGATTTTGTGCCTCTTTGGGATGGCACAATACAGCGACGTTCACTTGCAGAACGCAAGCTTCTAGAGGGCACATAAGTCGGATAATAATGAATTTAGGTAAAGGAATGCAGAGCCGTTGGTTGGTTTTGTAGGCAAACATTAATCCCTTGATTTTTATGCGAGCAGCTATTGGGAGCCAGTGCAAATTAATAAACAGAGGTGTTACATGCATTCTTTTTGGCTCTATTACGTAGTCCGACATAGCTGCACCACCACAGCTCCCTGACAGACCCGCAAAAAAACTTAAACATGCAAGGCCTTATTTAAAGAAAATAACAATAGCACCTCAGCCCTGCATCTAACAAGCCCGGAGTCTCCTCTCCCACTTTATCAATTAAAGTAGAAAATATCCAACTTCAAAAAGTATAATAAAAAGGAGTATTTATTAATACATGCATTGATAGGAGACAAAAGGAAAACATACCTCAGGAGGGCCAAAATAATCAACAAAACTCATAAGCTAACTATGCATAAACCTCTTTCCTAAATTAAATCAAGACAAAAGAAACAACTATTCTTACCTCCCTACTAGCCTCAAAACAGGAGAAAACCGAAGAAAACAAACGGCTCCCTACACCAGTCTCCTTTGCTAAACGTCTCAGATGCAGTATTACATCCATTCTTCTAATAAATGTCTATTTGAAATCTGACAGGACACGTCTTAGAGACGCATTGCAGATGATCAGACACCCTAAAAAATATGTCTTGCATATGTAAATGCAGACATCAAATAGACATCTCTGAGATGTACATGTGTGATTAGGGTGAGTGCTTTACTGTCAGGTGCTGGTGCCACCTTCTGTAGAACTTAATGGCACTGGTGCCCTCAAATGTAAGTCTGGAGCCCTTTGATGGTTCTCAAAGTCAGAAAAGTTATAACAATGTTAGAAGAATGTTGTCCATGGTATATTCTTACTGAAAAACAATAAGAAATGCCGCACATTTTTAGAAAATCCGCAGCAAAATCAGTCATTTTAGGCAGCAAAAATCTGAAAAAAATCCTGGAGGGACTGATTTAAGGTTTGAACAAGTTATTTTATAAAACTGCTGTGTAAAGTACAGTTTAAAGTACAGTTTTTCCATTGTAAAATAACTAAGAAATAATTGATAAAAATGCAGTAAACACGTATTTTTTGAACGGTTCTCACTGGGTCTCTTCCTCACTGGGTCTCCTCCATACACCCACGGCTCGTTTAACCACCATGGGTCCCAGAGCCTTTAGCCGTGCTGCTCCTCTCATTTGGAATCCTCTCCCAGCTAACATCCGCAATTTAGACTCGTTATCGCAATTCAAAGCTAAACTCACTTATTCAGGATAGCTTATCCTACATGATTACTATCTACTCACAAATCCAGTGTTTATTTTTTTATTTTTTTATTTTTTTTGTCATTCTGCAACTGCTGCTTCTCTTTTATGGTTCATTGGTATAGCTATGTATTGTTGTTTTATTTATTGCTTCTGATGAATGATTTGAAAGGTGCCTTAAATTAAATGTATTATCATTACACTTCCACAGTTCTGACAGCATTGTGTTTGCACCACAAACTCACACAGTCACATGATAAGTGCACTTCATTTCCATTAACACCTGTCTCATTTGTTTGGGTGGTTAATACATTCTTGGAAGTCGACTTTGTAGATATTTCAAATTTAATTTCCGTCCTCTTCTGGTTACATTTATCATGCAAGTTGGTATAAACACAGATGTGTCACCTTTGACCTCTGTGTCTTGTGATGTGCTTTTCCTCCTTAATTAGTCCACTTCAATCCCTTCTGCTGTCTCCCCTTACATCACCTGACCTCATCGAGTGGTTTCCTTTAAGAGCTTCTTTTATCTGTTGGGCCTTATGACTCTGGCGTTGTCTGTAATTCAGCTGTCTCTGCTGTCACACCTCAGTCATCAGGAGACTGTTTGCTCAGCATGAATTTCTGCTTTCTGGCATTAAGATCCATCATTGCTCTGAAAATGCTTTCTCCGTCCCCATTGAAACTAATGGAAAGCATTTATTTTAGGCTTCTTTCCCTGAAGATAGCTTTTCTGCATGCTCTTACACTGCAAACTATTCCTTACAGTTTTGCTCCGGGCCATTTTGAAGGTGTCACTTTAGGTCGCAATATAATGAGCTTCACCGCACACATTAATGAGATTTTAGAGTCTTTATCACAAATAGGGTCTGTTCTTTTACATTTTTCTAATAACATTTTTTTGCCATCTTTTTGTTGTTGTTGTTTGTTTAGTATTTAGAATGGGTGCACAAACTGAGATCTGAGATGAGGAACAGACTTGTGCATGTGCACAGCCCACTGATTTTATATATTTATTTAATTTTTAAGGTTCATGCTTTTTTTATTGTCATCAGGGATTGTTCATGTCATCAGAGAACCAAGGTTACTCAAGTTATCTAAAATTTTTTTGCACCTGCACATACTTGCTTTAAGCATTCTGTCCTAGCGATGGTAAAATCACAGTAACACACGGCCTTGTCATCGCAGCTGAAATGTGCCATGCTCACACACACCGTGTTTGTGTAATCACATAAATTGGCTTGCAATCAGGCGAGTGCTTTTCCTTGCTAAAAAGGCCACATAAGTAGGCTGTCGTTGTTTTGTCCTCGTTGTGTAGTCTGGTATTTTAGCTGGCCATCCTTCATTTAAAATGCTATTCATGAGAGTGTTCATGTTTTTATTCATGTCCACAGAGTTAATTATAAAACTACTGGACCTAAAAATCTAACTCTTCCTGTTAAACTCCCAGGTTCTCTCTGACACGTCTCAAGACCGTATTTTAAGCAGGCGCAAGTACAGGTTTTACCATGACATGGCCTGTCTTTAAAGATTTATGTAGCTCCAGTTATGAGCAGTGTTATTTCCATGCCTCATGTTAGAGCTGTTAATTCAGTTCACTGATAAATCATTTATAACAAACACTTCAACATTCATACAAAAATGGTCAATTTTGATGGACATGTCAACTACATGGGCATTCTTGTAGTTTTTACTCTGTGCAAGAGAACAGTGGTATAGATATACAAATACATAGATATGAAAGATATACAATATTTTGACCGGTCCCATTTTATTATGCAGAGATCATAAGTAACCATTCATGTTTTAAATCCCCTGAAGACTGTCAACTAGGCATGGGCCGGTATGAGATTTTCATGGTATGATAACCTTAGATAAATACCACGGTTTCACGGTATAACCGTATTGCCATTACAGATCTAAAATGCTATTTTTAAATGTCTGGGTTGAAAACAACTACCTTTTTCCCACTGAACACAATATATTTTATTTGTAATAAACATATAGAACATTTTGGACAACAATAATTAAAATAAATAATCTAATTATTCTTAATTAAATTAAGTGCAGTCACTTAAGTGAGCATAAACCTACAGCTCAACAATAATCAGAAAATATAAAAAAATCTGTAAAAAAATAAATAAAATTTGTATAAATCAAAAAATGTAGTCGCTTAAAGTGAGCCTAAACATGCAGCTCAATCAAAAACATAATCAAAACTATGTCTGTAAAATATATAAATATATAATTATTATAATAATAATAATAATACAATTTTAAAAAAGCAGTCATTAAACCTGCAGCTCAACAAGGTTTTTGGAGACATACTCACTTTCTACACATTCATCTTTCAGTCCAAGTTATGATGCAGGAATGTTCACCTTTCCCAGATTTTGGAGCGGTGAGGTACAAGGATGTGTGCACACATACACATAAGGAGAGAGAGAGCGCGAGTGTGTCTCTCTCACACTCACACACACACACACACACGCACACGGTCTCTCCGTATAACACTCTAACAGTGGCAACGTTTGTTTTTTAAATATCGTGATTTTGAACAGATGTAAACAATGGCTGGAGGCTTAAAAGTATAGACGTGACACATGTGATACACGATAAGCTTAATTTAATTATTGTACCCAATCACAGAAACGGAGTACTTTACATATGTCTGTTATTCCCTGCTCTGTGAAGTAACGTGAGGGAGTAAAGGACTCAAGGACTCAAATCACCCCGGTAACCATCTTTTCATTGTACTGCCATCTGGCAAGCACTTCCGGAGCATGATGGCAAAAGCGGAGAGAGTTTCTTCCCTCAGGTCATCAGGCTCCTAAACTCAAACTCGGTCAAATAACATCAACATGACTCAATTTAATAATCAGTAAGATATTCATTATTCTCCACCATTCGTATAGCTGCTGTGTACATACCGGTACAACCTGTTTGCACATTCCTCTTGCACATCCCTGCTTATATTATTTATTAGGTATACAGTATACTGTCCTGCACATTTTATTTTATTGCACATTTTATTTTATTGCACATTTTATTCGTCTTTTATTTTTTACCTATATTTATGTATATTCTCTTGTGTTATGTTACATATTTTGCACTGTCCATTGAGCGGACCTGACCTGACTTACATTTCACTGCTGATTATATTCTGTATAAATCAAATCAAATCAAATCAAATCACTTTTATTGTCACATCACCACAGCACAAGTGCCTTGGTGAGTGAAATTCTTATGAGCGTGCTCCAGACAGTGCAAAAAAAAAAAAAACAACAACAGTTTACATATGGACAGACAGTGCAAAAAAACAACAAACAATTTACAGATGGACAGACAGTGCAAAAAAAACAACAAACAATTTACATATGGACAGACAGTGCAAAAACAACAAACAATTTACATATGGACAGACAGTGCAAAAAAACAAACAATTTACATATGGACAGACAGTGCAAAAAAACAACAACGATTTACATATGGACAGACAGTGCAAAAAAAACAAACAATTTACATATGGACAGACAGTGCAAAAAAAACAAACAATTTACATATGGACAGACAGTGCAAAAAAAACAAACAATTTACATATGGACAGACAGTGCAAAAAAAACAAACAATTTACATATGGACAGACAGTGCAAAAAAAACAACAAACAATTTACATATGGACAGACAGTGCAAAAAAGCTGCACTGGGGCATTTACAGTGCTCCAGACAGTGCAAAAAACAACAACAGCAATTTACATATGGACAGTACATATTTACAGACTATACAGAAGACAATGTGCAAAATACACATACATATACTCAGTACACACAGTGTACTATAAAGACACACTCAATTATCAGCGACACATTATACACCGTATGGGCACATCTACATTATGTACAGTATCTGTACATAATGTAGTGTATACAAAGTAATAATGTGAAGGTGCAACAGATTATAAATTAACAGCAGATTGGTTGGTTGAGCAGCAGATAGATGTGCAAAGGTGCAACAGATTATTCATATGCAGTGTCGTGGATGTGCATTGTATGGTGTCCAGTGATAGCAGATAGGTTGTGTTAGTGCAGTGTGTGCGTGTAGTCCAGTTGAACTGTGTTAAAGTGCAGTGCATGGCATGTTGTGTGAGTGGGAGTGTGTTGTAGGGTGGGTCATTTCTGACTGTTCATTAGCCTGATAGCCTGAGGGAAAAAGCTGTCCCTCAGTCGGCTAGTGCGGGATCGGATGCTGCGGAAACGTCACCCTGAGGGCAACAGAGAGAGCAGTCTGTGGGACGGGTGGCTGGAGTCTTTGATAATCCTCCGGGCTTTCCTTGTACACCGCCTGGTGTAGATATCCTGGAGGGAGGGAAGCTCACCTCCAACAATGTGGCGGGCAGTTCGCACGACCCTTTGCAGAGCCCTGCGGTTGCCAGCGGTGCTGTTTCCAAACCAGGCGGTGATACAGCCGGTCAGGATGCTCTCCACAGTGCAGGTGTAGAAGGACCTGAGGATTCTGGGGCTTGATCCAAACTTCCTCAGCCGTCTCAGGAAGAAGAGACGCTGATGTGCCTTCTTCAGCACTGCATCTGTGTGAGCAGACCATGTGAGATCCTCGGTGATGTGAACGCCGAGGAACTTAAAGCTGCTCACCCGCTCCACAGGTGTCTTGTCGATGGTGATGGGTGTGTGTTCTCTGCTCTGTCTCCTGTAATCCACCACCAGCTCCTTGGTCTTGTCGATGTTGAGTGAGAGGTGGTTCTCCTGACACCATTTAGTCAGGGTACTCACCTCCTCTCTGTAGGCCGTCTCATCGTTGTCGAAAGTGATCAGGCCTATTCACCGTATGTGTCAATTTAAACAGCAAATTTGACCGATGACAAGTTTTGGAGCTGTGTGTTTGCTGTATTCAGTCCAGTGTGTGTACAGGGAGTTACTTCCAGGATGTGGGCGTGAGGACGCAGCCCTGCGGTGCACCAGTGTTGAGGATCAGGGGAGATGAGGTGTTGTTGCCCATTCTGACCACCTGACGTTCTGCCTGTCAGGAAGTCACAGGATCCAGCTGTTTTCACAGAGATCTGTTTACAGTCCTAAGAGTCTGGAGGCTTCGCAACCAGTGTGGCAGGCACTATGGTGTTAAATAGCCGAACTAATTATATCACACGAAACGAGCATCCTCACATAGGTGTTCTTATTTTCCAGGTGGGAGAGAGCAGTGTGCAGAAGGTGAAGGCAAATACCCGGACCATTTCTGTCTGCTGGAACGGTTACTGCGGTATGGCAAAATTGTAGTGGTTGTCCCAGGTGAAGCAGGCAGCACAGAGCAGATGGTAAGTACTACTGACAAGCTATCTCAAAATCACTTGCTGACATGATGGGGTCAGACGCAACCGTGGCCTTCCAGTCGTTCAAGCATGTGATTTTATTTTTACTTCGGTATGCGGTACATTTATTGATTGGATTTTTTGAAGCACGTATGTGGATTTTTTACCACATGAGTAGATTGAGTAGGGACAGATTTGAAGATGTCCTTGTAAAAACCCCAGCTTAGCTTGGAAAGCGTCATGCCGTATAATTGAGTATGTGACGAATAAATCCTTGAATCCTAAACTTGTTGACGTTAGCTAGTTAATTAGCCATGTTATATGCCTTGGACCTCAGTTGCAAGCCAAATAGTATTTATTTCAACACCGAAATAAACGGCAGGTGGGTGAATCTCTGTCTTGATCAGGGATGAAGATAACACAGATATATAGTTAATGTACAACCTGACTGGAAGTATTTATGTAGGGATCGGTGCTAAAACGTCATCCTGTACGGAACATCGTTGTGTATGGAACATGATTAGTCTACGTTACCGGACAATTTTCCATATGCTAGACTTCGTGTTTTTAGACGGGGAAAGTTGCATTTGATTCATACCTTGAAACCGGTTATCGTCCCATGCCTGCTAGGCTTGCCGCGATAGATGGTGTTGGCGGTTATACCGGTGTTAAGCCACAACACCGTTACGCCCCCCACCGTCATTTAGATTTTATTTATAGTAAAAAAATCATTTTGTTCAATTAGAGGACACTACAATTAAAAGTGAACGCTGCTGCTCAATGCAGCGCACCGAACGAACGACAGCCGTGCATCACAGCAGTCTAGGTCTGCATTGCCGTGGCTGTCCCGACCAGATTTATTGCGCCGCGAGATTAATTTCCCGAATACAACGTGGTAACGGTCGGTAACTCTAGATTCAATTTCAACTGGAGCGGGCGGTCTAACAATATCCCGTTCCCGATGTCCTTTCAGAACAGCATATCTACGTTATCCGTTATGCGCGTGCTGCACGCATGAACCAGTGCTTCGTTTTATTTGCGGGGTCTGAGCACAGCATGTGTAACGATGCTCAGAGCAGGCTAGCAGATATAATATACAGCTCTCAAACAGAACAGGCAGGTTGTGATGAGTGACCGAGCAGAATAAAGATGGAGTGTGAATGCGATGTCATTGAAGGACGCTCAACTCGTCTTTCTTTTTCTTCTTTTTTTGTATTATGCTTATTCTATCATTTTAAATGACAGATTGTCAAATTTATTTATTTTTCTCATCTGCATTTTCACTGTGTTAACAGCAAGATGTTAAATGAATTTAGTATTTTGACAAGACTAATAAAATAGCTATTAGGCTAAACCTATTGTTTTCCTTTTGTGTTGTAAACGAATTATATCCTGACAAGACGAATAAAAATAAGGATTACAATTTTTGTATAACTTTTTTTTTTTATCTGTGACACTTATGTGACACTTTATTCCGTGTTGGCAGCTAAATGTTATTGACATTTTTCTGTCAATAAATTTCAAGACTCTTGACAAGACGAATAAATTAAATAAAATTGTATGCAGACTAAACTTGTATTTGTTGGTCTTTCATCAGAAATGTGAACAAACAGTGAATATATCGCGGGAGCGGGTGGGTGCGGAATAAAACCTCAAACAGTCCCGCGCAGACCTCTACATCACAGATCAGATTTCATTTATCACATAAAGAGAGACGAGACAAGAAGAGTGAGATCTACCAAGTGAAAAGTAAATAAATTATAAAATACATATGAAATAAATCATTAAAAAGGCTTGTTGGGATGTATCTTTATATTGTATTAATTTAATAACAAAAAATGTAATATTTTTTTATTATTATTCCCTATTCACGGCGCCATCAGTAAATAGTTCCTCTGTAAGAACAAGCTGTTTGGAGCATCTGATGCCCCTATGCACATAAACACCACTGATCCTCACAAACTTCAACACATGCGAGCATCCGTTATAAAACACTCGCTGTATTCAACTACGTGAATATACTGAGCTGTATTCAAACAGAAATATGAGTGAGCCGAGTGCGCACATACACGGTTCGTTTGCGCATCATTTATAACAGACATAACCCATGCCTAATGCATGATCATGTCACTGTAATCAGCTCTACCTTGATTACAATAGTCGTCCATCAAAACGTTAGGCTACTAGTGTGACACTGGCTTCTTTTATCCAGCCGAGAGCAGTAGTTTTCGTATCATGTGATCATACAGCGGTTTTGAGCCGCCGTTCAGTCTGTATTACACACGATAAGAAACGTTTGCTGCTCCGAAACACAGAATACGTAGAGAGGCGGTACTGTTATTTATTTATTGGCTATATATTTTTACATAAAATGCGAGTCAAAATATTAGTGAATGTATTATATTGTAGTTTTATCTCTCGCCCCCCTGGTTGAGAACTGACCTAAAGCGCGATCTTCCAGCATTGTCTTCGCGATCTATCTATTGGGTATCTCTGATCTAATTGATAATGTTAAAAAAAAAAAAATAATTTATAAATTTATTTGGTTCTACAATATTTGCTGATTTTTATTTAAACAGTGTGATTTTTTGTTGTTGTTTTTTTTCATTATTTTACATCAATGTGTATGCCGTCCCTGCAAACGTTCTTATTCATTTTTACTAATAAACTTATTTGTTTCATCAAACACAATCAAACCTCTACAAATGATTCAGAATGCAACGGCACGACTGGTCTTCAACGATCCCAAAAGAGCCCATGTTACACCTCTCTTTGTCTCCTTGCACTGGCTACCAGTTGCAGCTCGCATCCAGTTCAAGACACTGATGCTTGCATATAGAACAACCACAGGCTCAGCACCCTCCTACTTCCACTCACTATTACGAATCTACATCCCCTCCAGAAGCCCCACCTACTTCCACTCACTATTACAAATCTACATCCCCTCCAGAAGCCCCACCTACTTCCACTCACTATTACGAATCTACATCCCCTCCAGAAGCCCCACCTACTTCCACTCACTATTACGAATCTACATCCCCTTCAGAAGCCCCGCCTACTTCCACTCACTATTACGAATCTACATCCCCTCCAGAAGCCCCACCTACTTCCACTCACTATTACGAATCTACATCCCCTCCAGAAGCCCCACCTACTTCCACTCACTATTACGAATCTACATCCCCTCCAGAAGCCCCGCCTACTTCCACTCACTATTACAAATCTACATCCCCTCCAGAAGCCCCACCTACTTCCACTCACTATTACGAATCTACATCCCCTCCAGAAGCCCCACCTACTTCCACTCACTATTACGAATCTACATCCCCTCCAGAAGCCCCACCTACTTCCACTCACTATTACGAATCTACATCCCCTTCAGAAGCCCCACCTACTTCCACTCACTATTACGAATCTACATCCCCTCCAGAAGCCTGAGATCTGCTAGTGAGCGACGCCTCGTGGTACCATCACAGAGAGGCTCAAAATCACTCTCCAGAACATTCTCTTTCACCGTTCCTGGCCGGTGGAATGATCTTCCCACCCCCCCATCCGGAATACTGGATCCCTGTCAATCTTCAAGCAACAACTGAAAACTCATCTCTTTCAACTCTACTTGACAAAAAAAAAAAAATTGAACTTTCACTTTTTCAAAATCTTCATCTTTCTCTTTATCTGTCTCTCCTTCCTTTGCTAGCATGTACTTATTTGAACAATGCCTGATACTTGGTGTTATTGGCACTTCCTCTGTCTGTTTGCCTCTTCAAGATTAATCGCTTTATGTACTCCCAATTGTAAGTCGCTTTGGATAAAAGTGTCTGCTAAATGACTAAATGTAAATGTAATGTAAATGTTTCATAATTGTTGGTTCCTCATTCTTAACTAATTTTTTGTTTTTTATATTTAAACTTTGTGTACATTATTTGTAATTTTATATTAGGCATATAGCGTGGTGTATTTTTATTAATTTTGTTAATAAAAGTTTGATGTCCTACGTTGTATTTTATTGTTGCTTGAATTGAATCTCTTCAAAATTAACGTAAAATGTGCAAGGTGCTTTTATAAGCTATTTAAGCAAAGGAAAGTTAGGAAAAGGGAAAACTCAAATGACCCCCCACCACGGTGATACCGGTATAACCGGTGTGACAACACGTCGATTAACCGGTGGGGAAATATCCTCACCGTCACAACCCTAGTGCCTACTGTCAACACTGTGGCTCTGTGATGCAGAAGTTCTGTCCAAAGGGGTCTTTTGGAAGCCTGTTTGCAAACATCATTATATTTGCAGTTCCATTGAATGGGGATGCTGTTTAAATGTATAATAAACAGATTTAATCATTGAATTTTTCTGTGCTTCGCTTCTTCCCTGTGATTTTGATTTTGATTTTATTTTTTAAATTGATGGGACCATGTCTTCCGGCCTTTTCATCCAGTTTTGATTGGAATTGCTAGTTTGGCCAGCTTGGAGCAATGTGGAGAATAGTGATGGGTTACTTTATTATAGTAGAGTGTTTTTAGAGCAGCTTTCAGCCTTTTACTGTCCCAAAGATGCCCCTAGAGACTCCTTTCACAAAATAATCACCATATATGGAATCCTGAGACTCAGACCTTTCCGATGATATGTATTTGTTCAAGATTATAAAAAGTTTTAATTCTATAAGACCGTAATACATTTGGAATATGACACCTCCCACTAATGGCTTATTTCCACTGAGCGATACGGTTCGGTACAATACGGTACGGTACAAAATTATTTCCATTTCCACTGTCAGAAGTTGTGAATGACAGAGCAGATGTAGTCTCTGACAAGCTTCTCAAAACACTTGCTGAAGATGGGGGTCAGAGCAACGGGCCTCCAGTCGTTCAAGCATGTGATTTTATTTTTCTTCGGTATGGGTACAATGATGGATTTTTTGAAGCACGAGGGAACCACAGAGAGAGAGAGGGACAGATTGAAGATGTCTGTAAAAACCCCAGCTAGCTGGAAAGCGCATGCCGTATAATTGAGTATGTGACGAATAAATCCTTGAATCCTAAACTTGTTGACGTTAGCTAGTTAATTAGCCATGTTATATGCCTTGGACCTCAGTTGCAAGCCAAATAGTATTTATTTCAACACCGAAATAAACGGCAGGTGGGTGAATCTCTGTCTTGATCAGGGATGAAGATAACACAGATATATAGTTTATGTACAACCTGGAAGTATTTATTTAGGGATCGGTGTTAAAACGTCATCCTGTACGGAACATCGTTGTGTATGGAACATGATTAGTCTACGTTACCGGACAATTTTCCATATGCTAGACTTCGTGTTTTTAGACGGGGGAAAGTTGCATTTGATTCATACCTTGAAACCGGTTATCGTCCCATGCCTGCTAGGCTTGCCGCGATAGATGGTGTTGGCGGTTATACCGGTGTTAAGCCACAACACCGTTACGCCCCCCACCGTCATTTAGATTTTATTTATAGTAAAAAAAATATTTTGTTCAATTAGAGGACACTACAATTAAAAGTGAACGCTGCTGCTCAATGCAGCGCACCGAACGAACGACAGCCGTGCATCACAGCAGTCTAGGTCTGCATTGCCGCGGCTGTTCCGACCAGATTTATTGCGCCGCGGGATTAATTTCCCGAATACAACGTGGTAACGGTCGGTAGCTCTAGATTCAATTTCAACTGGAGCGGGCGGTCTAACAATATCCCGTTCCCGATGTCCTTTCAGAACAGCATGTCTATGTTATCCGTTATGCGCGTGCTGCACGCATGAACTAGTGCTTGGTTTTATTTGCGGGGTCTGAGCACAGCATGTGTAACAATGCTCAGAGCAGGCTAGCAGATATAATATACAGCTCTCAAACAGAACAGGCAGGTTGTGAAGAGTGACAGAGCAGAATAAGGATGGAGCAAAGTGTGAATGCGATGACCTTGAAGGACGCTCAACGCGTCTTTCTTTTTTCTTCTATTTTTGTATTATGTTTATCCTATCATTTTAAATGACAGATTGTGTCAAATTTATTTATTTTTCTCTGCTGCACTTTTCACTGTGTTAACAGCAAGATGTTAAATTAATTTAGTATTTTGACAAAACGAATAAAATAGCTATTAGGCTAAGCCTATTTTTTTCCTTTTGTGTTGTAAACGAATTATATCCTGACAAGACGAATAAAAATAAGGATTACAATTTTTGTATAACTTTTTTTTTCTCTCTGTGACACTTTATTCCGTGTTGGCAGCTAAATGTTATTGACATTTTTCTGTCAATAAATTCAAGACTCTTGACAAGACGAATAAATTAAATAAAATGTTATGCACACTAAACTTTTATTTGTTGGTCTTTCATCAGAAATGTGAAGAAACAGTGAATATATCGCGGGAGCGGGTGTGTGCGGAATAAAACCTCAAACAGTCCCGCACAGACCTCTACATCACAGATCAGATTTCATTTATCACGTAAAGAGAGATGACTGACAAGAAGAGTGAGGTGAGACAGACAAGAAGAGTGAGGTGACACAGACAAGAAGAGTGAGGTGAGACAGACAAGAAGAGTGAGGGGACACAGACAAGAAGAGTGAGGTGACACAGACAAGAAGAGTGAGGTGAGACAGACAAGAAGAGTGAGGGGACACAGACAAGAAGAGTGAGGGGACACAGACAAGAAGAGTGAGGTGACACAGACAAGAAGAGTGAGGTGAGACAGACAAGAAGAGTGAGGGGACACAGACAAGAAGAGTGAGGTGACACAGACAAGAAGAGTGAGGTGACTCAGACAAGAAGAGTGAGGTAACACAGATAAGAAGAGTGAGGTGAGACAGATAAGAAGAGTGAGGTGAGACAGACAAGACGATGGTGGAAATCTTTCAAAACGAAATGTAAAAGCGCCCGTTTTAAGCCTGTTGACTTCTGAATCTGACATTAATCTAGGTCAAGGAGAAAACCCACCGATATCTACCAAGTGAAAAGTAAATAAATTATAAAATACATATTAAATAAATCATTAAAAAGGCTTGTTGGGATGTATCTTTGTATTGTAATAATAAAAAATATATATATATTTTGTATTATTATTCCCTATTCACGGCGCCATCAGTAAATAGTTCCTCTGTAAGAACAAGCTGTTTGGAGCATCTGATGCCCGTATGAACACCACTGATCCTCACAAACTTCTCCAACACACGCGAGCATCCGTTATAAAACACTCGCTGCATTAAACTACATGAATATACTGAGCTGTATTCAAACAGAAACATGAGTGAGCCGAGAGCGCACTTTACCTTGATTACAAGGTGTGCTACAGTGTGACACTGGCTTCTTTTATCCAGCCGAGAGCTGTAGTTTGCGTATCATGTTCTCATACAGCGGTTTTGAGCCACCGTTCAGTCTGTATTACACACGATAAGAAACGTTTGCTTCTCCGAAACACAGAATACATAGAGAGGCGGTACTGTTATTTATTTATTGGCTATATATTTTTACATAACATGTGAGTCAAAATATTGTGAATATATTATATTGTAATTTTATCTCTCGCCCCCCTGGTTGAGAACTGACCTAAAGCGTGATCTTCCAGCATTGTCTACGCGATCGATCTATTGGGTATCCCTGATCTAAGTGATAATGTTTAAAAAAAAACATGTTTCTCATTTATTTGGTTCCACAGTATTTGCTGATTTTTATTTAAACAGTATGATTTATTTTTTTTCTCATTATTTTACATCAAGGAGGATGCCGTCCCTGCAAACTTTCTTATTCATTTTTACTAATAAACTTCTTTGTTTCATAATTGTTGGTTCCTCATTCTTAACTAATTTTTTGTTTTTTATATTTAAACTTTGTGTACATTATTTGTAATTTTATATTAGGCATATAGCATGGTGTATTTTTATTCATTTTGTTAATAAAAGTTTGATGTCCTACATTGTATTCTATTGTTGCTTGAATTGAATCTCTTCAAAGTTAACGTAAAATGTGCAAGGTGCTTTTATAAGCTATTTAAGCAAAGGAAAGTTAGGAAAAGGGAAATATCCTCACCGTCACAACCCTAGTGCCTACTGTCAACACTGTGGCTCTGTGATGCAGAAGTTCTGTACAAAGGGGTCTTTTGGAAGCCTGTTTGCAAACATCATTATATTTGCAGTTCCATTGAATGGGGATGCTGTTTAAATGTATAATAAACAGCTTTAATCATTGACTTTTTCTGTGCTTCGCTTCTTCCCTGTGATCATTCTTTTGATTTTTATTTTATTTTTTATATTGATGGGACCATGTCTTCCGGCCTTTTCATCCAGTTTTGATTGGAATTGCTCATTTGGCCAGCTTGGAGCAATGTGGAGAATAGTGATGGGTTACTTTATTATAGTAGAGTGTTTTTAGAGCAGCTTTCAGCCTTTTACTGTCCCAAAGATGCCCCTAGAGATGCCTATCACAAAATAATCACCATATATGGAATCCTGAGACTCAGACCTTTCCGATTATATGTATTTGTTCAAGATTATAAAAAGTTTTGATTCTATAAGACGTAATACATTTGGAATATGACACCTCCCACTAATGGCTTATTTCCACTGAGCGATACGGTTCGGTACAATACGGTACGGTACAAAATTATTTCCATTTCCACTGTCAGAAGTTGTGAATGGTACCAAAATAGCGAACCGTACAACTTTTTTGGTTCCCTTTCGTTCGGGTACCTAGCACAGCAAAGGGTCCCAAAAGGGTGGAGCTAAACTCACTCCAGAATGTTGATTGGTTGACTAGAATCGTTACTTATGCGTGATACAAGGGGATAAAGCTTCTCCTTCAATCGTTCCGCTCTGCTGTGTTCGGCTTATTTTACATCAGAGTGCGCAAACACAAAAAAAAATAACCGTGTATTTTATATTTTCACACAGACAAGCCGTTTTTCAATATGCGTTCTTGTCTGTTCTTGTGGACTTGTGAAACATCATTGCCCAAAAACCTGCAGAATTTTCTAAATATTACTGTTATTCTGTCATGAAATGTAGTCTTAAGAGTTTTTCAGGCGAGAATTTAGTTGTTTAAAACTCAAATCTGCAGTTTATTTATAAAGATATAGCACTTATTTTAAAATTTGCTATGCCGATTTCGGATGGTATCGGATGATAGGCGTGGTATCAAAATGATTTCCGAATTTCCCAGTAGTAAAAACGACTCGAGAGGCCGTTCACGTCCAATTTCCGACTAGGAAACTCGTATTTACGATAATTCCGATAGCAAGTGAAGGCAGCATAAGTAAAGACGGTATGTGTGAAAGGCGCCAAACTCTTCGTCTGTGTATGCTGTGCTTAGTTAATCTGGGAAAAACAGTGTGCATTATCTCACTAGATTTGTAACGTAAATCATTTATAAAACCTATCAACAAAGGATAATACACCAACATATTTCCATATGCGATTTGTTGTACATCCTGATTTGAAACTAAAAGTTTAAACCCTTGCTCTGAGTTTGCATGTGAAATGAAATAAAGTGAAACAACACCAGGCCCTTGGCGCCCTCTGCTGGTAGGCTTTTTGTTATAATACATCATGTAGGCCTACTTAAGTTGGTTATGTTCATATTATAGTCATATTGGTGTGTGGTTCAATAAAACCATTTAAATATTTGGTTTTATACTTTTATTTGAGCCAATTATTATTGCCTATTTGTTAGTTTGTAGGTAAATATAGTCATATTAAAGCCTTGTTTTCACTTAGGTCTATTTGTATTACAAAAAATTATTAAATTGTCAAAATAATCAGTAGATTCCTTGATTACCAAAATAATCTATTAGTTAAAACCTTTCAAAATACAACTGCATTGTTTTACTTTTTGTGATTAAAAGACAAATATTCTGTCATTGAAAAGTTCTTTAAAATAGTATTAAAATATCGTGAACCAGGTGTCTGTATTTTGTCATGAGCTAAGTAAATTGTCACACCCCTAGTGTCGATAAGCGGTGATATAGCTCATAATTTTCCAAGTGTACGATATAGCTTTCATTCTTCAGGTCAATCATAAGGAATAATGAAAGTGATAACTTTGCCGTAGTATCCTTTCAGATGTTAAAGTTGCCACAGTCATTGCATTATTTGCATGTGCTGCACTTTATTTGTGCCATTTTGTTGTATTAGTTTATTAATTAGAATTTGAAAGATAATAATGGTGTTGTTTGATAAGTGAGATCTCTGATTTTAGTCCTTAAAAAAAAAAAAAAGTAGTGCTTAAAGTCCTCAAGTCCTGGAATTTCATTTTTCAGCATCTGTACGAACTCTTAAGTTTCCAGATCTTGGAGCATTTTATTGTTTTTGTTGTTATTAATAGAATTGAAATGTGGTTTTCTGTAGTAAACTGTCTTTTGTATATTTTCTACTATTTAATTTACCATTATTTATTTGAACAAAACTATTTCAGTAGTCTGAGCCTTAGTTAGTTTCAAGGAAAATCATTCAAATACGTTTTTTTTTTTTGCCAAATAACTCCACATATGTGTCCACCCCCGAAACCAACCCCATACCAGGAAAAAAGTTCAGGCTCAGGATTTATTTTGCTTTAACCCCTGAATTGAATTCTAACATTATAACATGAATTGCAGTGAAACTGTTTTACAGTTGAATTTATTTATACCATAGTCCCACAGACTTACAGTATTTGTGTCGGCATATACCTGTAAATACTGACTCAAATTCAAAAAGCATAATAGGACCCCTTTAAAGTGATAGTTCAGCAAAGATCATATTCTCATCCTCATGTTGTTCCAAACCTGTATGAATTGTGAAAATATTTTGAAGTCTAATTAATTTAGATTTATTTGTATAGTCTTCTTCTGGATTAAAAGCAGGCATGATTCATGAGTAATTAGATGTGACTTAGACCTCATGTACGTCAGCAGTCTCTCTATTCATAGGCTCCTATAAACAGAATCAAATAAAAGTTTGTTTGCATAAGTTGGTCAGAAGTCAGAGTTCATTACCACGGCAACTGTTTACGTGTCTGGGTTTGGATGCGTTTCTTGTGTATGACATAATCTGTATACATGACAGGTGGCAAAATCTCCAGAAAAGCTTGACGTGTACTTACACATCAACTTAACACATTAGTTTAGGATATTCTATGTGTTTGGATATTTATATCGGGTCTGTTGTCGTTTGAAATATGTAATGTTTCCCTTTTAAACCATTATAAATGTGATATGTGTTTTCTCTTGTAACCAGTCTTTTATGTTTTATTCTAAGTCAAAATAATCCCTCACATTGCTTTTCTTCTGAGGGGACATTTGATTTCATTTGAATATAATTTCTATAATTTAATCCATTTTCAATTTAATATGTTTTATACACTTTTCAAAATGTATTTCTTAAAATGCAACATTAACATGACAGCATTTATAGAAATATGAAGAAGAACATAAATGTGACCCTGGAGCACAAAACCAGTCTTAAGTCGCTGAAGTATATTTGTAGCAATAGCCAAAAATGCATTGTATGGGTCAAAATAATCCATTTTTCTTTTATGCCAAAAATCATTAGGATATGTTCCATGAAGATATTTCATATATTTCCTACCGTAAATATATTTAAGTAATTTTTTACTAGTAATATGCATGGTTAAGAACTTCATGTGGACGATTTTAAAGTCAATTTTCTCAGTATTTTGATTTTCGCACCCTCAGATTCCAGATTTTCAAATAGGACAATATTTGGCTGAGATACAACTATCATAACAAACCATACATCAATGGAAAGCTCATTTATTCAGCCTACGTTTAAATTTAAATTTCGAAAAATTGACACTTATGACTGGTTTTGTGGTCCAGGGTCACACATGTGCAAAAATGTAAACTAGTATCTCTTCGAATCCCATTGTGTCTGTTTAGTAACCATGTACATTTCACTTGTTTCGCCTGAAGAGAAGTGGGGGAGTCATAGAAACAGCAATGGTTTGTGTCCATACAGGTTTCACACTGACATCTGGAAATGCGCTGTGCTTTTAATTTGTATATTATAATGCCTTAATACCGTACCTCACATTGACTACATAAATGTAATGGTCATTTTGTTGTGACAGCACTACTAGGGCATACCTTGATTTTATTAAGGAAGTCATGTAAATGTCATCTGCTTGTGCTGCCAGGTAATTGGTTTGCATGTAAACCAGTAAAAAGGGTTATTTCAATAAGCTGATAGTAATCAGCGTATTAGTGTGAATGAATGTCACTGCTCTATGGAAATGAAACATGCTGCCTTACTCCAAACTAATTAAATTCTCTCAGAAATGAAGTACACAACGAAATACAATGTGCAATACAAAATGTGGATAAAACACCTGTGAAAAATCGATAGGGAAAATATCTTCATATTAAGATTAGGGGTGTGAATCGGCACTGGATTCACGATTCAATTCAATTATTATGTCAACAATTCAATTCAATATCACAATGCATCACAATTTGTACTTTGTGCATTTGTATTAAATGATATATGCAGGCTAGTTTTTTAATAATTATGTGAATTATTAAATTAATATATTCATTAATAATAAATACATTTTTTTTTAATTATTGTTAAGAATTAAAGTAAAAATAGCTTTAAAACATACAACAATCAAAGTTATAAAGGGGGGAAAACACAATTACAAGTGATAAACAAAAAGCACTTTTAGTATCTAGAGTGCTTTATGTATCGAAAAGTCTACAGACAAACATAGTTATGGGTTTATCTTTTTAACCTCCGCATTATTGCCATTTGATTATTACTGATGAGATCATAGACAGTGACAGCATTCACACTAATGCACAGATCTGTTTCAACATATCAGATGTTTCGTCCTGTTCTAGAAACATAACTGACTGTTTACACATTAATTCCCCATCCTAAAAGTATTCAGAGATGAAAGTGCATTTAACAGCAGCAGCGAGCTTCAGGACAAACAAACACAAAGTGCACGTGAAAGTCTGTCAGTACGTGAGTTTCGTGCATCTAATATATACTGCATTCCAAACGGCATAAATGAAAGCAAATCTAAAGTAAAAGACTAAGATAACAGCGAGTGGAAGCACAGTCAAGCAATACGCATGTCTCACAGCGCATATTCTGTGCAATGACGCCAGACTGTCTCTAGCACGCACACGTGACACATGCAGGAAAAGACCAAGCTCCGATTTAAAAATAGAGTGCTTTTTTAATACAAGCATGTGTGCGAATGACGTCAGTAGGCTATAATAGACTATGGTCTATTAAGGTTTATGGTCAGAAATAGTAGTCCAAGGACCTTAAGCTGAGGGTGTTGATGGGTAATGGTTCATTATCACCAATACTATTTGCTGTCTTTTCAGCCCAAAGTAAATTGTGAGATGAAATGCTAGAAATATAAAAGCATGAAAGAGTTGCATGTCTTCCTCTGTGATGCTGACAGAGCTACAGGCCCTCCATCAATGACCAGCACCTCTGAAATGTGTGTGAGCCACATGCTTTTTGGTAAGAGAGCTTCTACCATTTGGGCAGGTGGGTCGAGGAAACTTGATGATTTGCTTGAAATGAGATGCTGTCTGTCACTGTGTTAATCACAAATGCCATCCATACTTAATGTGAGTGTGTTTATAGATCGGCCCACTAATATTTGTGACGCTCAAGTGCTCCTGTCAATAAAGCAAAAGGGCAAACAGACCAAATACTAACACATTCTGAAATGCATGCACATTTTTCAGTCCAGTTGTTATGATGCTACTTTATTTTTAAATTAGGAACGAATGGAAGTAATTTAACTTGTGGCTTTAGAATCCTAGATTAAAATTTGAAGATATCGATATCAGGATCTCATGTATGACTGCAGTATTGTCAAGACAAAAAATAAATAAATTCAGTGAGACGCTAGTAATACATCTAGAGCTTCAGCTGCATATAATCCTGGCACACATAAACCTATTATTGCATGTTCACTGAATAATTAACACTTGCAGATGAAAGCTCGTGGTGTTAATGAGGTTTGCGTGTGTTTGTCTCTCACAGGAAGGAGTGGAGGTGAGAGTGGCTCGGATCTTCAACACCTTCGGGTCTCGCATGCACATGAACGATGGCAGAGTGGTCAGTAATTTCATTCTGCAGGCTTTACAGGGAGAGCCGCTGACGGTAAGACCCATTCCCCTCATTAAAATAATGAACCATATACAGCGTTAATTATACCTCCTAAATCCTGCTTTGACTCAATGTGTTACTTAAACTTGTAAACTGCTATAAAACACACTTTAATTTACCTTAAATCCCTTCTTTTTTTTCTATCCACAAACAGTGTGAATGGGCATCCATACAGAATGCTGACTTTTTTCTTAACTATCAAAAATCATCTCAAATGACAATTTTATTATTTTTAATAAAAATAACAGATGGTTGTGTAAATGGCATTAATGATTTTGCATTGCAACATTTTTTTTTCTATGGCTAATTTTAAATGCACTCTAAAATTGTCACATTTGTATAATGGCATGGTTTTGTTATTAACCATAACCAACCATGTTTTTTTCTAACCAACCATACAATGCATTGAAAAATAGCAAATAAAATTGAAACCAGTTCAAAGGTGACCTTCATATACCAAAAAGAAAACACTTTTATTTGAATAGAAAAATCATCCCGTGGAACGTAAAGTCTCTTGGTGTAGAATCACATTAAATGTGAACGCTTCTTTATTGTAAACGCTTCAGCTCACTTGAGGACTTTAAATACTGATTTACTGTTCCTCAGTCGCTGCGTGTGCTCTGGTGTATAATTATGATTCGGTTTGTTTTGCCCTTTTCAGGTTTACGGTTCAGGTTCTCAGACAAGAGCTTTCCAGTATGTGAGGTAAGCAATGACAAAAAAATGAAATAAATGTATGGGTGGGTTTTCATTTGTTTTGTATCTATCTACAGCAAAAAGAGGACTAAGAGTAAATAGGATGAAAAATAATATCAGAATATAAAAACATCAAAATCTGGGAGCATAATACTGATTTTCCCATCATTTATATGTTGTTCAGATGAACGTTGAATGTTCAAAGTGTCCACAAGTGGACTGAAAAAGAAAATGATCTGCGAAAGATGCGTTTAAAGTCAGCATTCAAACAAAAACAAAAAAATATATTGAATTGGCCTGTTCTGTATAAAATAGGCAATGTTACAAATTTGAGGGAAAAAACTACAGCCATGAACAAAGATTTACGTAACATCCATCTGTCCCTTTTTCCCCATTTCCATCTGTTTTCATGACACCTAGTTTTCTGTATTATTCCTTTTTAATGTTTTAGTGCATCTGAATGATAAGAGCAGAGAATAAAGCCCATCTGGTCTCTGTAATATCAATAGAACAGCACAAATGAAACACGTGAACTAACACAAGTATTAACATGAGTCTGACAGCATCCGCGCAGTCCCATGTTTTCTCTTAATGAAATGAACCTTTGGGAAAAACGGATCTTCCTGACAGATTGCTGCATAGCATTTTCAAGGACAGAGGTCTGCTTTTGATGAGATTACCAGTGCTTTCTGGTAATTGCGCTGAAAGTATTTCAAAGGCTGAACTCTGTTGTTTTATTTAAAAGGCTGCAGAGTTTGTGTACAGACAGATAATGTAGTGGTGCTTTGGTGGAAGCTAATGTATCAGTTATTAATGGGTTTGGACTCGTCACCATGTGATATAAATGGAACTGTGGCATTCTTGGGAAATGAGAAATGTATTTGTACATCATTACGTGTGTATGTGTATATATATATACTGTGTGTGTGTGTGTGTGTGTGTATATCACGCCGGAGCACACACACACACTTTTTTTGTATTATTATTAAATTTACATATTGAACTATTAACATTCACAATTATTACTAAATGTTACAAATATGATCACGTTTCCTAACACACACACACACACACACAAAACACATTCTCGTCATAAATAAATCAATCCATAAACCTATTTGTTATTTCTGTAGGTTCTTTATTAAAAATGAAAATGAGAACAAAAATAAAGCAATTAAATGTGTTATTATTGCTAAAATGTGAAAATTGAAATGACAGGTAATAATAGATTATAGATAATAGATTATGACGGAATTGAAATTTTGGTATTATTTTTGGTATATTGTATGTATGGTACACATTAGTGTTGTCACGGTACCAAAATGTCAGTATCCGGTACAAATACCAGTGAAAATCGGTACCAATTTCGGTACTAAAGCAAAACGAAATAATTAGCTATTTAAAACAAAACAAATTTGATTAATAAAGTTAAACAAAAATAAACTGTACAAAAATAAATGCCATTCTTTATTCTTATTTGAAATTGTTTCAAGTTTTTCCAGAAGTAATAAACAAGTTTCACCCAGAAGCTGCCGCTGAAAAACATCGGTAAACTGTCTGTTTTAGGGTTTTCTGAACTGTTTCATGATCGTCCAGCAGCTGGAACAGGAAAATATAGTATACTTCAGGAAAGAAATGGGCTGAGTCTGACCAAATGAACATTAGACTATTAACAACAGCTCAAATATAACATTTCAGTAAATCAACTTCGACTTTTAGATAAGTGTATATCAAATAGAAGGAAACTGTTGCATTAAAAACACTTCACAATAAGATTGCATTTGTTAGATCACATGACCTTACAATAAACAATAGTTCTATAGCAATTCTTCTTCTTGGGGTTAATTTCAAAATGTACTAATATATCAAATCAAAAGTTCAATCTGTTCAAATTATTTAATGAACAAACATGAATGAACAAGTGTTTTAATTAAACAACATTCAAAAACATTTATGTAAAATATATTGTTCGCTCAATGTAAGCTGATGTTAGATAATAACATAAAGTTGTGTTAATGAATGGTATCTTATTGTAAAGTCTATACGGGAGATAAAATTCGATTTTACTTCCATTTAATCCAAACTGTACAGATTTCATTTTAAAGGGCTTTCAAACCCTGCTAGTTATCCAGCGAATAATAATAACTAACCAAAACAAGCTCAGGACTGCTTTTCTGACGGATTGATTTGACAAACATGTTAACCATTTGTAACCATTTTAGATTCACAATTCATTTAAAAGCCTCTGTTGTGCAAGAATAGTAAATACCATCACGTCCTCCTAATAAAAGTTATAGGAGCTTTAAATAGTTAATAAAGAAACTTCATTCTAATGCTCATTATAGTAGAGTTAGCCACGCTTATGCTAACAATTAACTCTGCCAATAACGACGATGTTTATTTCAATCCGACATTAAAATTAAAATATGGAATAATAATCATAACAGAAGATCTAAATATTAAATTGAAACTTACCTGCTTGAACTCTTTCATTGGATCCGGGTTTTGTATTTCCTCCTTTTAGATGCTTATAGCATTGATTATAATACTTTTTACATCGTTTTGAAGGTCTGGCCATAAGTTCCTCATCTTCACTATCTGTAGTGATGACAAGGGCACAGACATCTTAGACTCATGTTTACATGTCGTTCAGAAAAGCGACCTCTTTATTGGTTTAGCAGGAAGCACGTGACGCAAGACTCATCACTAACGATCAAAATACATTTACACGAGGGAAGAACTATTGCCGACTTTAAACTCTAATAAGAAATTTACTGCAGGATTACACATGGAGGACTTTTATTTTCTCGCTCAAAACCAATAGATCTTTTTATTGGAATGAAAATAATGTAATACCCCATGTATGGGAACGGGATTAAACCAGAAATAATGACCTTATGGCCTAAAGAAAGAACAGAACCACTGTTAAGAATATTCTAGCTGCATTCATTCGTTTATGTTCAACACTTGAATGTGGGTCAAGATATAAAACGTCTACATGTTTTTGGATGCAGCGATGCTGTACTAGAAGGACTGTGACAGCGCCCCCTACTGTACAGCAAGGAAAGCGGTCACTTACAAGCAGATTGGGGGTAGCTTTCATTGAATCTGAGCTTAGTTAAGGTAAACCTGTCACAAGAATGATCACAGTCTGAGGAAAAGAAGGGTGATTGTTCTGTTGGTGTAGTTTGGTCAAATATATCATTTTGGCAGGGAGACCTGGCAGAGACCTCTTGTAGCATCAACCCTGTTTGTGGAAGTTAGTGTTGTATGGCCTTCACCGTTGGTGTCAGGAATTGTGTAAATGTCTTCTTGATCTGACCATCACGAGTATTTCATCATTTGACCGTTCACAAGGAGCTTCATTGACAGGTGATCTGACCAATCAGAATGCGGATATTTTGTGCCGTCGTCAGGGATGCAAACTTAGCGAATTTGTCGCTAGATTTATTAACTTTTCAGACCCTCTAATGACTCTTTCCCCAAAAAGCGACTAGAAGACAAATCTAGCAACTTCTTGGACAAACATTTGAGTCTCTGTGCCTCTTTATTTTGAGCGAGAATAACAGCTTTATAAGAACTTTTACCAGTTCTTATAACAGGTTTAGCTGCTTTGAGTTTCTGCCTGTAGGTCGGTATAAGATGAACCAAACAGTGATCAGAGAGCACCAGAGCTGCTCGTGGGACAGAGTGATATGCCTCTTTAATTATAGTGTAAGAATAATTCTGAATAAGGTTGTCACAATAATACATTTCCAGTAGTTGATACCAGTACCAGTGAAACTGCACAATTCTTATGTCTAGCTTCAATATCAAAAGTTAAATATGAATATACTATATATGATGTGGAAGAAAAGATAGCAGTCAGATGAGTGATCAGTGGTAAAGTGAACTCGTATATAAACATGGCACTTGTTTGTAAAGGTGGATTTTCACAGGCGTTGATACCCCTCCCAGGGTCAGAACCCACGCCGCTCAAGGAGATATTGCCACAGCTCTGGTCTGATTCATCCTAAAGATAAATACAGAAGTGTTATCTCATGTAAGCAGTGTTCACTCAGTGAAGAGGAGATTGACCTGTATGACTGAGCTCATAGTGTTATTAAAGGGAAAGAGACCAATTCCAGCTGTATTGACAAATCAAAGGCAGCTCTTGTAGCTCGCGCGCATCTAAAAGGAATCGTTCACCTCAAAAATCAAAACTCTGCCCTGTATTACTCCACCTTATGTTATTATAAACCTGTTGTGTGCTTGTTTTCTTTAACCATGGAACACAAGACGTTTTGTCAGAAAATTATAATTCTTTGGTGTACCATGAACTGTGACTTCAAGAAAATGTTCTCTTTTTTTAATGATTATTTTAGTGATTTTTCTTTTATTTGTTAGTGCAGAGAAAGAGAGACAGGAAGTGGTGGGATTCTAAATACTGAAACCCTGTCATCGGTGGTGTTACAATTAGTTGTCAAGGATGATATTTCAGCCAATATTTGGAACTTGTTTTATTTTTCTAACTGTAATGTTGTAAAAACTTAATTGAGTGTTTGTATACATATCAGCTCATTTTAACTAAAAATTATAGTAATGTAGTACCAACGGACTCATGTATATTTTACAGCATTAGTCTAACGATTTTTCCTTGAGAAAATTTGCCATGTACTGTACCTGATTTATATCCAAAATAATATAGAATCAAATTAAATTGAATCGAATCAAATCGCCAGCGTGTTGTTGAAAACTCTGTTCTTCTAAAGTGTAGAAAACTCAGAAGAGAAGACCAGGAGACTTCGGATTCGATCGTCAGCAGAATTTCTTTATTCTATGACATGTGTTGTTATCTGTAGTCATCGAAGATCTCATCTTAAGTCATTTTTACAGGGTATCTTTATAGTCAGGATTGGAGGAGGGACTTTTTTTAGGTTGAGACAAAACATCAAAGCTGAGGGCAATAAACCTAACGAATCCACATCTGGCCAGGACAAAGTCATTTGCAGAATAAAGGTTCAATCTCTCAGTAGTCATTGATCTCATTGACAAAAGGCACAGCTGTCCCAAGCCCAAATGGTCAGGAAACAATCTCAAGCACCTTTGCCTTGCCCGACACCTCTTAGTCAGGACGTGAATTCAAATCAAACATAGAATAACATTTGTGATCCTTCAATCCCCTCTTTGAGAGTTCTAATAACTCTCACAAAAATACAAATTTAGACACTTAAAAGTTAATTCTTGTAACTTGTAATCGTTACAGGCACATTGTACATGTTCTGTGTTGCTTATATGTAATTGCATGCTGACACAGAAACAAAACATGCAATTAGGGTCCGTGAAGATTTTACGGGTAATAATCTTTTCTGGTTGGAACTGTCATTTCCTTGTGAGAGGCGGGCGTCATTTGCTGACAGAAACACTTGATACTGTGGATGCATAGATAGTACGCAAGTAGGAGAAACAACAGCAGAATTGCTATTTCCTTGATCCACAGCCAGGGTTTACCTAACAAGTTTCCGAACCATGAAGAATTATCTTCAGTCATCTGGCGTAATTTTTCTGAAAGACCAAGAATGTCTTGTTGGATTTTGTTCAAGTTCTCTGTTGGATCCATTAACCCGGTGCAGCATTCAGGACCGATAATGGTACAGGCTCCCCCTTGTGTTGCAAGAATGTAATCCAAGGCCACTCTGTTCTGTAAGATCATCATCTTGTGCGAGGCAAGAGTGTCCTTGATGTTGCCCAGGGCCAAAACCGTATCATTGGCCAATTTCTGTACAGAATCCGACAGGCTTCTGACTTGATCGAGAGCCTGCATGACACCATACGATGGGATTAATGCTCCAAGAGTTCTTGACCACCACGTTTGTACACAAGTGAGTCCTGGAATGCAGCCATCTTTGTTGGTAGAAGCTGAATTTTGTAGATGTGGAGAACTTGAGGTGGAGTGTGTATTTTCTCTGATGGCTGGTAGGACATAAACCAGGGTGCACCTGCCATTGAATTGGCTGGGTAGGATGCTGTAGACAGAAGTCCCACATAACCACAAAGTGCCAGTCGGTGGAGGAATCATACACCACTGATTTATGGCAAAAAGTTTCGGTAGGGATGGGTTCCCGTAGAGACACTCTTTTAATTCATTCTCCTCTTTCGTATCTGATGTAGTAACGTACACATCGAATTCGGTTCTTCTTTCAATCACAAAGCTGCAACGTTCACGAGGAATTTCACCCAGTGTAGTCGATGCTGGAGCATGATTTTCCATGCACCAATAGAACATCCTTGGCATGAGTAGATCTGTCATGATGGGAGTAGCTGAAGTTAGGTTGCAGGATGGTAGTCCAGGAATGCAACACGACGAAGCTGGAGGAATTGTTACGTTGTGACATGTATCCTTGTTGTGTAATCCACTGGTATGATGATCGAATAAGGTACACGTGTCACATTTGGAGATAGGGTGTGCCACCCATGGGATTCCTGCTCCTACTGAAGGTGCGTGCGGCATGCAAACATTCTTTCCAGCAAACAAGGCATTTCTTGACATATTCATCAGCTCTACGAATATGTTGTTTCTGGGGTCTACACTTTGCGTGATGTCCATGATGGTTAATAGTACGAAAATCTTGATCATGTTGATGGATGACTGAAGTTCCCGTATGTGAGTCTCTGCGTTGTGTATTTTTTTTTTCTTTTTCTTGTGTGATAGTTGGCTCGGCGATGGGTCTAGTTGTTTTCTAGAGGTTGTGGCTTTATCCGCAGGTGAGAAGGGTGGTGCATATGGATCTCAGGACAGCCATCAAATGGTATCTGCACAGAGGAAGAAAGAAACACAAACAAGAGAGAACTAACGGCACAGAGCAGTATTTGTAGAGTCTGCATACATTAGGGTTGTATCCTCTGTTCAAAATATAGTCTGCTATGGTTGTTCCTTCTTTCCCTATTTCTCAATTCCTGCGACACCTAAAGAACAGTGAGGAAAGGATGGACTAATGGAGGGGAAAGGCCTATGAGGAAATCTTCACCTCAGGGTTGGCCCCCGAAGCCTGTTGCTTTCGGTTCTTCCCTGGGCTCCTCACTGGTTCTTGTGTCTGCCCTATCCTATCCCTGCAGGGGGAGGAACAACCTTAATATGTGACACATGAGTCCAAGTTTTCCTTCCCTGACACAATACTGCAGCTGCTGTAATCAACATCACTTGATGTGGTCCGTACCACTTAGGCTCTAATGGCTTGTTTTTGAATGTCTTTATCATGACCCATTGACCTGGGACGATTGTGTGTCCACCTTCTGGTGGAGTCTGCCAACACGACTCAACTCTCTCTTTGGCACTCTGCACTGCCTTTGTGAGGTTTTCACAGTAAGCGATCAGGGCATCTGAAGCAATGTGCACATCAGCATTTCTAAGATCAATCACACCTGGCATCTGCATTGGGCGTCCAGTAATAATCTCATGAGGGCTCAGTCCTACTGATCTGTTAGGTGATGCTCTCATACTACACAGTACTGCGGGCAGTGCTTCAACCCATGGTACTCCTTCCTGATGCATTTTGCTTAGCCTGGTTTTGATTGTTCTGTTTGATCGTTCAACCTGTCCTGATGCTTGTGGCCTATAGGG
This sequence comes from Schizopygopsis pylzovi, assembly GCA_027422435.1. Taxonomy (NCBI): domain Eukaryota; kingdom Metazoa; phylum Chordata; class Actinopteri; order Cypriniformes; family Cyprinidae; genus Schizopygopsis; species Schizopygopsis pylzovi. Next base: position 30,913,047 of record CM049827.1, read on the forward strand.
GCAGTGAAGGTTCCACTTAATCTTCAACATTCTAGACACTTCCTTGACTACCTGTCCTGTGAAGTGGGTACCTTGATCTGAGTCAATGCAATCTGGTAATCCCCATCTGGGAATGAAATCAGTGACAAGACATTTAGCAGTGTGTGCAGCTGTAGCGCGCCCTGTTGGATAAGCTTCTACCCATCTTGAGAACTTGTCTATTACTACCAAAACGTCAGTTTTTCCTTTACAAGGGGGCAACGATATGTAATCAACTTGCAGGTGACGAAATGGCCCTGGTGGAGCTGGGGTATGTGCTGCTGGTGTAATGGTTGCTGGTACATCATTATTTTTCTGACATGTAACACATCTCTTGACTGTTTCAGTGGCTGCGTTTCTGAATTTTGGATTCCACCATTGATTTGAGAACCTGTGATTCATCGTTGCTGGACCACTATGACCCAAACTGTGTATTTGTTGAGCCAAATATGGCAACAGTGATTCGGGAGCAACATACTTTCCCCCTTTGGTCCAGCAGCCGGATGAATCCACAGTGGCTCCTTTGTCTAACCATGTCCATGCTTCATATAGAGGAACGTCTTTATACAGATCAACGATTGATTCAGGAGGTAGAATTATCTTCTGTGCTGTACTACCTGAACACACTTGTACAGTTGCATAGAAACAAGCCTGTTTAGCCGCTACATCAGCAAGAGCATTACCTTTAGCTTCCGTAGTATTAGTTGTGAGATGTGCTTTCACTTTGATCACTGCTAATTTCTTTGGGAGTTTCATGGCAAACATTAAATCTTTCACTAATCCAGCATGCTTAATGGGGGATCCAGCAGAAGTTAGAAATTTTCTGGTTTGCCAAATGACACCAAAATCATGAATTACCCCAAAAGCATACCTGGAATCTGTGTAGATATTTGCAACCGATCCTGAAGCTAGCGTGCATGCTCTAGTTAAGGCTACTAGTTCTGCAGCTTGAGCTGAAAAATTATCTGGAAGACGACCTGAAGCAACTACTTCCGTGGTGGAAGTTACTGCATATCCTGCTCGTCTGTTACCTTCAATAACTTGAGCTGAACCATCAACAAACAACTCCAATTCTGCGTTCTCTATGGGAGTTTCTGCTATTTCACTTGTCGCTGCATATGTAAGCGTAACACAATCATGAGTCATTTCGCCTTCATCCTCTAACACAAATTCAGTCATTGCAGACATCATACATGAGGATGGGTTCGTGACTGGTGCACGCTGTATAACAATATTCGGGGCTGTGAGAGTTGCTAACCAATTTCCCCAACGGGTGGAGGTGACAGAAGTGACTTTTGCTTGATTCATTAGTGCGGACACTGCGTGTGGGCATTTTACGTTTACAGTCTGACCTAACACCATTCCTGATGAAGCCTGAAACGCTAGATGAACTGCCTGTACTGCTCTGAGGCATGGGCTCATACCTTGAGCGACTATGTCAAGTTTACCCGAATAGTAATGAATTGGGCGTAAGCTGCCCCCATGATCTTGCATTAGACATGCAGTCATAAAGCCTAAGTGTTCATGGACATAAAGCACAAAGGGTCTATCAGATTGGGCAATTCCTAATGCTGGTGCTTGACATAGTGCTCTCTTCAAATCATTAAAAGCTTTGAGATGAAGTTCTTCCATACAAACAGTATCTGAATCTTTACCATGGCCTTTCAACAAATCATAGAGAGGCTGAGCAATCGAGGCATAGTCTTCAATCCAAGGTCTACAATAACCTGTTGTTCCTAAAAATGAGCGGAGTGTTTTAATGGTATTAGGCGGAGGTATGGCTTTGACTGAAGCCGCTCGATCCTGTGTAATGGATCTATTTCCTGTACCAATTGTTTGACCCAGAAATGTGACTTGCTTTTTAGCGATTTGAGCTTTGTGAAAGCTGCATTTGTGTCCTTTTTTATGCAAATAGTCCAACAATGATGCCAATTCAGTTTGATGTACCTCATGATCTGTTGAGGCAATCAAAATATCATCAACATATTGGATCATAGTGGACTGTTTTACCGGACATTCTGGGTCACACAAATCACGTCTGACAGCCTGATGATATATGGTTGGGGAGTTTTGAAATCCCTGTGGCAATCGTGTCCACTGGTATTGTTCATAGTCAACTGTGAAAGCTAACCATGGCTGGCTGTCAGAGTGCAACGGTACAGAAAAGAATCCATTAGACATATCAATTACTGAAAAAATCTTACAATTTAATGGTAAGCCATTACAAATTGTAGATGGATCTGCCACTAGGGGGGTGATTTTTTCAATATGTTTATTGGCTACTCTGTAGTCTATTGTAAGTCTCCATGTCCCATTAGATTTCTTGATGGGCCATATGGGTGAATTACATGGACTGTTGGTTTTAACTAGCACTCCTTGCATCAGCAAATTTTCTACAATAAGTTTGATTCCCTGTATAGCTTCCTTATTAATCGGATATTGTTTGGTGACCGGAGGTGGAGTTCCTGTCAATTTAACTGGTTCTACACCTGTCAACAACCCACAATCATCCTTGTCTTTAGCCCAAATTGGATGATTCTGTAAGAAAACATACTCGGGAGGGGTTGCATTATTGGTAGAAATCTGTGCTGAGGAAATTTTTATGCTAGTAGATTCTGAGGACATGTCTAAAGTTAGATTTATTTGTCTCAGAAGATCCATGCCTAAAATTGCACCTGTATTTAATGGAGCGCATAGTAATTTTGTAGTCAGAGTTTTTGGGCCAAATTGTACCTCTATGGGCGGAGTTTCATACAAAACAGAATCTTCACCTATTACACCAGTTAAACAAAGTTTGGTTTTCTTGTATGGGATGTTTAAACCTTGTGCCAATTTTGTAGGAATTACTGTAATTTCTGCACCTGTATCAAGCAAAAAATCAATCTCTTTCTCTTTTATGCTACCTTTCACAAAAATTCTTTGGTCATTGTGTTGGATTACAGGGGAAAGGTAGCTACTCACAGCCCCAATAATTAGTTTTTTTCCTGGTCTTGTTGTGCTCTTAGAAGAGCCTGAACTAACTGTCCTATAGTTTCAGTGGTCACTGGCGGAACTACTTCAGGGTTGTGTGCAGGCTGAGAAGGAGCAGAATTATGCATAGCATTTCTTTTACTATCTTGCAACTTCTTCCTACACTCTTTCTCCCAATGTCCAAATTTTTCACAGTATTTGCATTTGCTTTCTCTTTTAGACCATCTATTGTCTTGTTTCGTTGTGTTAAACGTAGCTGCTGCTACTCTTACTTTTGCCTTGACATCAGCGTCTCTTTCCCATGTAGTTAACCTGTCTAGGTTACTTCTGAGAGTTCTGTTAGACCAAGTTAGATCTAAGAATGGTAAAGCTTTTCTGTATTCGGCTACAAGGCCATCTGACCAGATACGAACCAAGGGTCCCTTGTCATCTAGCACACTTTCAGGGTCATCAACAATTCCACTGTAGATTACAGCTGACTGACAAAATCTCTCAGTATATTCACTCACAGTTTCTTCTTTCCTTTGCACACAGGTAGTAATTCTAGACCAATCTATTTTGGGTCCTAAGATATTCTTTAGGATTTTCAAAATACCTTCTCTTAAATCACCCTTACTGGCATTTCGCAGTTCAGAAGTGACAGCAGATTCAAAACTGTTGAATTCAGATTCAGTTAGTATTTGTGACATCAGCTGCGTGACTTCTGTCAACGACATGTCATAAAGACGCATTTTACTGATCAATGTTCTTCTAAATTCAGAAAAATGTGTGCGTGCTGACGGTAAACTCTGAGATAGTCTCTCTATATCTTTAGGACATAAAGCTTTGGCAGCAGTTTGTATTTGCACAACAGAAGAATGGAGAGGAACACCATCAGTGTCCTCAATCCCCTGAGATCTTCTCCTAGCCCCACACACATGGACGGAATTTACAGGCACATCAGTTACTGATTGGAGAGCTACATCTGTTTCAAAGAACGCTTGTAAATCAGGGGAAAAGTTATCAGGCTGACTTACTTCCACATCAGTTTTTGCCTCTTTCTTGAGGTTCAATTTCTTGGTCAAAGTGTATATTCTAGCACGGAGTTCATTGTTCTGTTTCTCTAGCTCTGCGTTACGCTGAGACTGTTGTGTCGCTAGCGTTACACTGAATTCCCTGTGACAACAGATAATGTCTTTCACATTGTTCTTACGAATACTTGCTCCTAGTACTTTTTTACACTCATCTACCGACCAAGTCTTGTCTGGATGAATCTCATATTTCTGCGTTAGTTTTTGTCTAACTTTTTCAGTGACTATTAGGTCCATATGTTCCCCTAACAGTGTTTTGAATTCACTATCTGACCACAGAGGAGTCGCAAGACCACTCTTTTCTGTGGTTGGAATCAGCCTAGCATTCCTTCTGACCATTTTGCAAGTTTCTTCTGTACCACACAAACAAAACAAACACTTCTCTGATCAACAGAGGGTACACTTGTTTTTTAACACGTAATGCCAAAATCTTCCCTGCCTGAAAGAACAGAGGATAAACCAAAAATTAGCACGTAATGCTAACCTTCCCTGCCTGAAAGAACAGAGGATAAACCAAAAATTAGCACGTAATGCTAACCTTCCCTGCCTGAAAGAACAGAGGATAAACCAAAAATTAGCACGTAATGCTAACCTTCCCTGCCTGAAAGAACAGAGGATAAACCAAAAATTAGCACGTAATGCCAACCTTCCCTGCCTGAAAACAGAGGATAACCTTCCCTGCCTACAAGAACAGAGGATAAACTCTTCCCTGTCTGAAAACAGAGGATAACCTTTAGTTAAACAAAACCCTACAGATGTATGTTAACTCTTCTCTGACGGCACAGAGGATACAAAAATTTGTACTGGTCTTAGGTTCTTTCGGATTAGAGACAGCACTCACCAGAGAGAAAATTTCAGTCTGGGAATCCTTGTTCAGTTTGAAGTTTCGCTGGATTCCAAAAGATGCAGATCTTTGTTTGAGCTTGAAGTCTTTCAGGTGAGAAAGCTGGAACTCTATCCGGGTTCACGGCAGCATCTGTTGAAAACTCTGTTCTTCTAAAGTGTAGAAAACTCAGAAGAGAAGACCAGGAGACTACGGATTCGATCGTCAGCAGAATTTCTTTATTCTATGACATGTGTTGTTATCTGTAGTCATCGAAGATCTCATCTTAAGTCATTTTTACAGGGTATCTTTATAGTCAGGATTGGAGGAGGGACTTTTTTTAGGTTGAGACAAAACATCAAAGCTGAGGGCAATAAACCTAACGAATCCACATCTGGCCAGGACAAAGTCATTTGCAGAATAAAGGTTCAATTCTCAGTGCATTGATCCATTGAAAAACACAGGCCCAAGCCCAAATGGTCAGGAAACAATCTCAAGCACCTTTGCCTTGCCCGACACCTCTTAGTCAGGACGTGAATTCAAATCAAACATAGAATAACATTTGTGATCCTTCAGTGTGAAGCATGAGAGGATAGATTTATTTGTACAGTGCGGGGACTTTTATTTTGACTGCACTGAGCATACCAGCGGCTAAGTGTAGATGCACAAAGAGCTCTTATTCTCTGAACAGTTCTGTCTTTAAAATATTTAGGAGAAAAACAAACTAAATGAAAGTGTTATAGTGTTTGCCTTTCTATTATTACCAATCCAAAGGCAAATGCTATAATAATTTCCATATACCGTCGGCATTCAGCAAATAGACACCTAGATCATTTCAACAAGTCTTGCATATAATTTTACAAACCTGGCGAACTTGACGAATCCAGTTGTTAGATCTTCTGAAGTGTGAAATTGTAGTTGCATGAAAATGCATACTCCAACCGTGCATAGCGGTCCATTTCTTCAAATTGGATGTGAACAGGAAAATCCCGAATTTCAAACGATGCTGGTCAAGCCCTTCTATTCAATTAAAACAGGGATTTGTTTTTTACCATTGTATGTGCCAAAAAATAAGAATGAGTGATATTTGACTAAGCGTGACTATATTTCTGTCAACCCTCTTTATAAGTGAATTCAGAACATGTGACAGCCCCTCCATGCTTTATGCTGGAGTGTGAAGCACACCGCTTGAGAAAAGACCTGGTAAGAGAAGGTTACCCTTGCCAGTTTTACCTGAACATAATGCTATTCACATTGCGTTGTCCTATATAATAATGGATTCATGTCTTGCACAATATAAAGCTCTACGTGCCCGCTTATTCAGAGGTTTGTGTGCGTGTGCTAAACACATTTACACATGGAAATGACCAGTTTATAGATCTAGAACATGTAGAAAAGATATTAGATTTATCTAAAAACTGTTATTTATTGTTTAATTATTATTAAAATATTTAATAACCAGGCACTAAGCAGCTAGCAATTTTTCCAACAACCAGCCATTCGTCCACACTGAGCCATTACTGTGTCAAGCATCACAACTGCTTCCTGTGACACGTTTCTTCTTCGTTTGATGTGTTCTGAAGTGCCATACAGTAAGGACGAGTGGCATTTTGAGCCGATGAGATTTCACTGTGGGCGGGGCTACAAGGTCAAGTGGACAGACTGTAATGACATACAGTATTACCATCGTAAATATAGCAAAGTTTGTAATATTAAATCGTTTTTTAATGTAATGTACATATATTATGTGTTGTAATCTTGGCATTAAATTACAGAAAACAAGTTAATTCTGGTGCATTAGTGTTTGTAATAAAACGGCTGAGTGAGTGAATGTGAACCTGACAATAATCAGTCTTTATATTGTTTCCTTCTTTTGGAGAGTCATAGAAACACTAACCATTTTTTTTCATTAGGGCAAATGGGAACGCCAAAAAAACGATTTATTTCAGTTTCAGTTCACCAGAATAGAATCTTACCCAACTTTGACGTTCTGCTTCTGAGAATCGTGGAAAGGTGAAAGGGTCTTTAGAAACCAATCGATCGAATAAAGGCTTTATCATTTCTCATGTGTATCGGACAGTTATTATAGAAGCTGAAGTCGACAGCTGAACTTAAGGGAGATTACACTTTTTTAAGCTTCCTCTCGCCGTAGGCTCTCGGGACTCTCAAGAATGTAATAAAATATAAGTATCCTCAAGTTTGTACTCGTTTGTACTCAAGCCTTAACCATTCATTATTCACAGACTGCATTACGTCCAATCAAGCCTCGGGATATATAATTAAAAGCTCTTAATCATCGTAATTTACGCTCGACCTGCACTAGCAGGGTTGGTTTGGTTCTTTTGTTCTTGTGGAGGTGTAGATGACAGCACTTGAGACTGTTATTAATGGTCTTAGCATCATTATGCTGTCACCTCTGAGACTGAATGGAGTATGATGTGTGCTGGAAATCTTACATTGAAAATCTGTTACTGAATGAATGTCTGAACATTGCACTGGTGTGTTATCGAGATCTCTGCTGCCCCGCTGTGTTCACGCGCATGCACGCACGCACGCACGCACGCACGCACGCACACACACACACACACACACACACACACACACACACACACACACACACACACACACACACACTCACACACGAAGGAATTCACATATGCCTGTCTGAACATCCTGAAGAGAACATGAACTGTGACTCGTTCATACAGCCAGATGTGTATTTTGCCAAAGGCCTCTATTAAATGAATAAGTGTAGATAGTTGTATCATGTTATCTCTGTTCAGTTCATTTGCTCGTCCTTCCACTGTGACTGTCAAGACGTCAGACTCTGGTTTAGCGGTTTCTTTTTCTTCCTCAGTGATCTGGTGAACGGCCTGGTGTCCCTGATGAACAGTAACATCAGTAGTCCAGTTAACCTGGTGAGTTTAGCATGTTCAGTTTTTATTATATACTGTATAAACTGTTTGAAATACTCCGTAATAAAGCTCTGTTAATAAACGTTAAATAGAAACAATTCAGGAATTAGCAGTTTATGTCTGGCTTTCAGTTGTACTGTCATAGTTATTTTATCCTTAGAAATTGAGAAATAATACAAACGTCCTAACTGATGCATCAGTACAGGTTTATTATAGTTAACTAAAACTAACAAAAGATTTTATTAAAAATAATAATCAACTGATATTACTGGCTAGTTAGCAAGGAAACATTTCTACTTTTCATTTAGTTTAGCTTGATGTGCTAAAATAAATCAAACAACCTGAAATAATTATATAATACAAATTTCATAATTAATTCAAAAAGTGAATAAAATTGTGAAAAACAATAAAATTTCTAGAACTTTAACTAGAACTATGAATCATAAATGACTAATTACAGAAACCTGTCCATTTAGTTTTAAATGATTCAGCACTAGATTTATGTTACAGTATTTAATAATCTAGTGTTAATGTTCATTCATGATATATTAATGATTCATTCAACTTGAAATGTAAAAAATATATGTAATAAGTAGTATTACCCAAAACTGTTCTCTTCTAGGGCAATCCAGAGGAACACACCATTCTAGAGTTTGCGCAGCTCATTAAGAGTCTCGTTGGTGAGTAAAAGATTATGTACAGTTTCAGATGAAGTTCTAGAATCTGATTAAATGAACCGCTCACCGCTGATTGTCTCCTCAGTGAGCCGCAGTCATATTCAGTTCCTTCCAGAAGCTCAAGATGATCCACAGAGAAGACGGCCAGACATACGCAAGGCCAAGATGCTTCTGGGCTGGGAGCCTGTGGTGAGTTATGAACTGAGCGTCATGAATATTAGGGCCATCGATTCAAAGTTTAACAGTTAATACTATCAGTTAAACAGTTTAAGTGTTTTTTTGGTATATTTTTTGAGTGGTGGGGGGGGGGGGGGTGAAATCCAGAGATGTCTGTGATTGGCTATATTGCTCAATGCTGCTGTGAATAGAAACACATGACCAGTGGATAAAGTCTCAAAGCGCAAGTTGACGGGATTTTTGTGATTGTGTTTTTGTCGCGGGTCTAATAGTTCACAGGCGGCTCTCGAGTCTATCTATAGGCCTACAAGCATGTCCACATGTTACTTAATAAAACACTGCCGTTCTTAAAAGCACATAGAAGGATTCAGTGTGTGTTTTAGTTTTATCATCTTAGTGTTGATTTTTTATTTGGTATATATTTAGTGTAGGTCTATTTATTTTATAATTGTATTCAGTTTTTCTCAGAAGCGCTGCTTGTGCGTGATCATTTGAGGATGTGTGATGCCAAGTTTTGCGGTTGCTCTGTATGCTGCTGTTTGCACATTAAAATGAAATATTTGTTTGTATTTTTAATGTATCATCACAGACGCTTGTCCATTCTATTTTTATTTAATACTCCTTTATTGTATCCGTTAACGGCTATAGTTTGGATAACGAGCAGCGGTTGTCGGTCAGGGAAATGAGCATCCCTAATCTATAGGCACATTTACATTAGTGTGTGTTTAGTTATTTTTACGACAGGCTCAGTTATTGTTGATTCAGTATTTAGATCAGTCGGTTTAATAAGATGTGATTTGTGTGTTTGCAGGTGCCACTGGAGGAAGGCTTGAACAAAACCATCCAGTACTTCAGCAGAGAGCTGGAGCATCAAGCCAACAATCAGTATATACCCAAACCCAAGGCTGCACGGATGAAAAAAGGCAGACCCAGACACAACTGATGAATTGTGTTGATCTCAGGGACGCTGGGATACTGAAGGACCCTAGACGTCCAGCGTGGGTTGTCCACCTCCCACTAACAGAAGCATCTTTTTGAGAAGAAATAAAAAAAGAATTTTTCTGGTTTTGTGCAAATGTTTTGAGAAGCAGCTCAGGCAGAGAGCGGTCTCTAAAGAGTTTGTTTTTCAGTCAAATGTGCCTCAAAGATATCGATTTACAGACTTTGCCTTGCACTTTGGTTTGTCAGTCGTCTGTCTGTTATTTAAAGCACGCTTGGATCTTCATGTGCATTTTTGTTGTGTTTACATTCTGTGCCGTTTTAATTGATGTGATCTATTTTTTTATCATTGGTAAAGCTAGCGGTGTGTTATTGCTGAATGGACACCTGCAGAAAATTATGGAAATTAGCATTTGCAGACTATTTAAAGATCTTGAATGTCTGGTGTGGAGCAGGAAACCTCATCCAGCTCTGCCAAGACATTTGAGGACACGGATGAAAGAAAAGCATTGGAAAATATTCTTTGATTTAAACTTTGTGATGATTTTGAGAAGAATCTGTTGTTACCTTTGTGAAACTTCATACAGAACTTTGAACCTATAATTGATTTCAGGTGAAAATAATATTTTAATAAAATATTTACTGTGACTTTGACTGTTTTCTATTTTTAATCTCACTTTCTCTGTCCTGCTTAATTCTTTTTTTTCTGCATTCCCGTTTATAAATCCATTTCTCTGTTTTCTTTTCTCCGTTCGCCACTGATTTTTGTCTGGAGTCATTTTTGGTTTATCAAGGCTGCATTTATTTGATCAAAAATAAAGTAAAAACAGTAATATTGTGAAATATGAATACAATGTAAAATAACTGTTTTCTATTTGAATGTAATTTATTCCTGTGATGTCATTACTCCAGTCTTCAGTGTCACATGATCTTCAGAAATCATTATAATATGTGGATTTGCTGCTCAAGAAACATGCATTATCAGGTTTGGAATTTCTTACCATTTTAAATTTAACTTTTGATCAATTTAGTGCGTCCTTGCTGAATAAAAGTAATCATTTCTTTCAAAAACAAAGAAACACAACCTAGGTTCTGTGATTTTTATTGTAACACTCTTTCCAGCCTTTTGAAATAACACAGACACTCAGTTCACCCAGAGATGACTTTTTATTTTTTTAGAACATTCTTGTTCTTTTCCATATAATGAAAGTGTATAAAGACGGGCTTTCAAGCTAAAAAATATGATTTGACAAGATTACTGGCAATGACCTAAATTTCAGTCTTTTCATCACAAAGGTATATGATGTATGGCAGTGGTTACTACTACTATAGACTACTTTTATGATATTTTTCTGGTAAGTTATAAATTTCAATTAAATGATGACATTCTTCTTTTATGTGTGAACTATTAAAATTGATTTTTTTTCAGTTATGTCCGTTTAAAAAGGAGTACAAGCGCCAGAAGGAAGAAGCAAGCTGACATCACTGTGGTAAATCAGAGCGGTGTGTCTCTGGTGTTTTAGTAGTAGTCATAGTTGACATTTGCCCCGTGCCTGTATGAGCCGGTCGCTGCGAGGTCCCATGGGAGAGTTTTCATCGTAGTGATGCTGGCGACCCTGGTCACGGGACTGGAAGTGGTCCATCCAGTAGGCCAGATCCGTTTCAAGTCTCTGAAGGAAATGAGAGGAAAGGGTTACAATATAAATCCCAGAAGTCTGAAAGTCAGATGTCACATGCATAAAAGTCATGAGTCAATCAGGACATTCAAAACATATAGCCGTTTCATACATACAGCTGTGCTCATGTTCTGGGTTTCAGTTTCTAAAAGATCATTTACACACAAATGAATATTGCATGCCTATTATTTATTCATTTATTTTGGAAGAATCCATTTAATGAGTGAGGTCAGACGTTTCTCATCGGGAGTCCGCCGGAGCACCTGGTTGGTGTTTATTTTGCAATAACGACTGGTTATTTGCACATTATTAAGTTTGTGTCGTTCATTTAATATTTATGGAAATGGTTACATCCTTCAAAAATATGCAGGTGATAGAAAAGTGAAATATACAGAGACAGTGTTGTATAAAACATATTTATATGGAAATTATTTAAACAAGTTAAATTAGCATATTACTTATATTTCAGTAATGGTATTAAAACTAGCCTGACAATCAAAATTATTGTGTTATTAATTATTATATTTAAAGGTAATTTAACTTTTGACATTTGTATTAGTTTTGTCAAACGATTAATTGTGATTAATCGCATCCAAAATAAAAGTCTTTGTTTACATAATATATGTTTGTGTACTGTTATATTTATATGTGATATAATTTATATGAATATAAATACATAAACAAAATATTTTTACAGTTGTACAAAATATATGCTGTATGTGTGTTTCTTTATATATACACATAATAAATATACACAGTACGATTAATCGCGATTCATTTCGTTTGACAGCACTAATTTATATATAGAAAAATGTACCTGTTTACATATTATGTCTCTATATTAAACATTACAAAAAATCGAAGCTGCAGCTCTGTAAGGAAACCCTCACAAAAATAGCTCTACTGTGGCAGTAGCCTACCATCGTAGTGATGCATCATAACTACCGTAGTCATATATGATACTGACATTTATATACCATGATATTTTCATACTCTTGTTCATCTTCAAAACACCACGGTACTTTTGGTACTTTGTTGAATGTGACATGTATTGGCCTAATGTGAAGATGTGTTGTTAAGTCTATATTTGGAAACAGTGATTAAAAAAAATTAATTATTTAAAAAAAATGTTGGTGATGATCTAGGGTTCTCACGCACCCACCTTTCAATTCAAGATAATTTGTGTAGCACATTTTACGATACAATTGTTGCAAAGCAGCTTTATAGGAAATTAAGTTTCTACAATATATTTATATATTGTGGAAACTTAATATATTTAACTTATGGCAAACCTTGCATGCTTCGCCCTACTTCCAGCTTCACACGATCCTCCGGGTGTCCCTAACGCTAGCCCCCTCTAACTCTATCCCCATTCTTCCAGTAGCCTACTAAGCTAAGCTGAATATGATCCCCTATAACCCCGGAGTGTGCAGGTGAAACCAGTGTAACCAGCGCTGCCAATCCCAGTGACGTCACAGTGATACGTGTTTCAAGCGTTCTAAATTGTGACGTCATACAAAGTGGTGGAATTCCCTCTCCAGCTCTGACAACTGCAGTACTACACTGCCCTACAAAGGCAAAACAACTTAACTCCCTAGAGAGAAACTGAGAAAAAATACTTTTTTATTTGTCCGGCCAAATTAATTATAGGTAGGAAACTGGAAATTTGACAATTAGATGTTTAAGTAATGAAATTATCTACATAAAAAAACATCTTGAACTCAAACTCGATATTCCCCCTATTCTGCAGTTACTGTATTCTGTCTTTGCATTGTCTGCAAAAGTGAGAAGTCACACCAGGGCAAAAGGCAGTAACTTCCATATTATCAATATTTGGTTACTGATCACCATTTACAAAATAGTTAGAGTAGGCCTCACACCTGTATAAAATCTAGTGATCATGGGCTGTCTCATCGGCTATTGCATAAAGTAATATGACTGCATTAATTGTATTACTTGTTGAAGTAACAAGCAGACATAAAGTTAAACGTGTGAGTGGATACCGTTTTGCAACCAATTTATTTGCAATGCTCAGTAACGTAAAAGGATGCTGTACATAAAGACATGGCGTAATTGCTTTTATATTGATTTGAATGAAAAAGCCTAACCTAAAAGAACGACTCGCAGATTAACGCCAGCAAGCAGGAATGCTCAGAATGCTTGTGTGTTAAACATCTCTGATGACGTTCATCGCCATGGATTGGTTTTATCCGGTTACAAGAAAAAGATGGGATTTAATTGCGAAATGTTAGTAGGCTACTAGTCTCAGCTTCAGACATCACGTCCACGGACCGGTGGCTAAACGTCTGATGCATATGGTACACTTATCTGGAAACACTTCAGTAGAGTCGAAGTCATTGTCGGATTGGTTAGATTATACAGGATTTCTGGGAGATGTGTGTCACGTTCTTTAACCGCCGAAACTAAACGTTGGATTTTCAAAAGTATGCGAAATTTTAAAGTTTGCAGCATTTAATCTTTAAAATACATCCGAGAGTTTCACACACCAGTTTGTTATTGTGGCGACATTTCAAACACCCACGGATAGCATGAACATCTGGGACGTGATTGTATTCTCTTCTGTCTCTGGACATACATGAATCAGGATTTTGGCATAAAATATTATAACAGTTATTAATATATGTGAACATTGGCTGAGAATTATACAAATATGTGTAACCTGACTCAGAGGAAGATATGAATTCAGGGGATGAAGGCATAAAATATACGAAACGTGACGCTGAACAAAACGAACAGTGATTGGTTGTTTGACATGTCGGTCAAACGGCCTCATGGGCGGGCCTTGACCAATGAATGCAGCCGTCTATTCCAGACGTCAGTCTGAAGGTCGGGCTACACGAGACTAATAGGCTACTGATTTTACGATTGATCATGTTACATGCTATGGTATTCGAGTCCACACACATCCACTAGAAGTGACAGTCTGATGAATAATCTGCATTATAAAATATAAAATCAAAGAAATAAAACATCTTTAAAGATTATTTTCGATGGCAGCCAAAGTATCTAGTCTTTACAGTGCTTTAGGTGTATCGCAATCTAATTTGTTAGTCTAATAAAGTGCTTGAGTGACAGATCAGATGTAGCCTGTGAAAGTATAGGTTACAAGTTACACTGTGGCAGACTTTAATGAACAGTTAAACAAAGGCAGAACACTGTATAACAACAAACCAGCACCGTAATTTCACATTGACGCGTGGCTAAACAAAGGCAGAGTGACGTTTTTTTCTTTCGTTTTCCACTTTCTGTCACACACTCATAGATGTAATAAACTGGTGTGGGAAAATGTACTAAAACTAAATTTTCAGTTTTCTCTTTAAAGGGGTCATCGGATGCCCATTTTCCATGAGTTGATATGATTCTTTAGGGTCTTAAACAAAAGTCTGTAACATAGTTTGGTTAAAATTCTTCAATTGTAGTGTAATACAACACTGTTTTTATTATGTTAAAAGCAGCTCTGTCAGCAGCAAGTCGCATTAGTTGCATGTCTCTTTAAATGCAAATGAGCTCTGCTGACCCCGCCCCTCTCTTCCGAGCCGCTCTCTGAGAGGCGGTAAACTTTATCTGCATTCATCGTGAAACTTGCTGACTAGCACATTATTAGGAAAGGCCATTTGCCAAGATTTATTATAAACCCTTACACTCCCTTCTTCTGGAGGTGAAGCTGGATCACGAATGATTTACGAGAAGATAAATGCATTTAGGTAGATCGGGGGTGCATTCCCTTCAGAAACAAATGTAATCCGCTGCGTCTTCAGCGGCTCAGATGTCAAGAGTAAATGACGACTGATATATTCATTATCACATCAAAACACCTCAATCGCTTAGGAGACGTTCTTGTCTACATCTGCTCCGGCGGTGATACAATGGCAGACTGATCACAGATCACTCAGGACGGGTCTAAGATAAGACACCAGTCCAGCCTGAGCTGAAACACTACTGTCAATCAAACAATCGTGGGAGGGGCCTGTCTGTGTGACGTAACACTGACATCTGAGATCGGCTCAATTTGAGATAGGGGAAAAGATTAACAAGTTAAAAAAAAAACACTGGGTGGATCTTTATATTATAGAGTGGTTGCGTACACACACTGCCAACACACATTTCTGTTCAATCAACTTGTAAAAGTGCATGTTGCATCCGATGACCCCTTTAAAATGTAGAGAAATAAAAGTAAAAGTAAACAAAAAAAATTATACTGGGCAGAAATTTCCTAAAAACGGTGGCCTACTTCAGTATAGTAACTAAGTATAAAAATATGAGATTTGGTTGTCTTCGGGGTAGTCGTGTAATCCACGCCTAATGGTTAGATAGTCGGACTCGTAACCCAAAGGTCTCAGGTCCGGCAGGGATTGTTAGTGAATGTGCAGTGCTCTCTCTCCATCCTCAATACCACGACTGAGGTGCCCTTGAGCAAGACACACACCTGGAGAACCCCCAACCGCAGCATAAATGCCCACTGCCTGGGTGTGTGTTTACGGTGTGTGTGCACTTAGGATGGGTTACATTCAGAGCACAAATTCTGAGTATGGGTTACCATACTTGTCCACATGTGAAGTCACTTTCACTTTCACTTAACTTTATTGTGGCACAGTTTTCAAATTCATGTAAGTGTGATGTAAATAATGACATAAAGGTGTGGTATCAGTACCTACCTGATGCTTATAAATCATTTTTAAATGATGTTTATAGTATTTTGAAGAAATGACAACAAGCACTCACTGCTTCATCAAAGCCCATGTACATGAACTGCTGGATCCACTGCTGAACGTCAGGGCGGCTACGGTCCCACAGGTTTCTTTTGGGTCTTTTAAGGGAGGCCAGGAACTGTTTTGCCCTGGAGGGAGTCACAGCCACGGCTGCAGCTGGCTTTACATCACCGTCCACTAGCGGGAGACAAAGCCAATCGAGGTTTCATTTTATTATCAGTGAGTACATGCAAAACGTTTCTTTTTTTTTAGAAGATTACTTAACATAAATTAAACTAGATACATTTTACAAAACTACAAAATATATTCAGACATGTTTTCAGAAAACATCGAGAAGGGTTCCATATGGTCTTGCATTTGTGAATATTTTGATAACAAAATAAAAAAATCACCTTTTTTCATCAAGAGTTTTTCCAGAGTGTTCTCACTTGCAACATCTAGAAAATATCAAACACTCAGTTTAAAAAGATTGATATAATTTATACGTTTTAAATAGTTTTTAACACACCTTTTTAAAATCACAAACATATACACTGTAAACATGTTTGTATTATTATTTAAAATGTGTATATACATTGCATCACTCCTGCTTTTATTGTTCCTTTCACACATTTAATGTTTTTTGATGATCAGAACATAATTCTTTGTCTTTAAAGTGCACATCCACAGACCAAACAATTAAATACATTTCTGCTCACAGTACATTTACTGACCTTTCCCACTTTTTCTATCCCACATTCATACTTAAGACATAACTAGACTGCAAGAAACTTTTAGCAGACATTTTTGAATGAAAGACAAAGTGAGCTGCAAAGTGCAAGAAAGAACGAGGAAGGAAAAAGAGGGGGAAAAAGAGGGGGAAAGGGAGAAAAACATTACCCGAGAGTGCCAGTACAGTCAATAGGGTCACAAAGGTGAGCAAGCGCAAGTAAAACTTTTCAGAAACCATGATTTCTTGTCTTCTTCTCTGTCGATCTGCTAGCAAACTCTTCAGAGGAGGGAGGAGAGAGCCCGGGACAAGCCCACGCAAACAGAGACTGCAGCTGGCAGATTACTGTAAACCGACTAAGTCGACTAAGAGAAACCCTGTCTCGTATATTTAAGCACTTACACATGTGCAGCGTTAGTACTTTTCCACATTAAACGCATTGCAGCTTTTCACAGTGAAACATGATACTAGTTTGACTTCTTTAAACCTCCTCATCTTCATTTATGTAATAAAGGGACTGTTGCCAAGACCTTTGTGTCTGATTTATGTACGTTGAAACTGTTTCCCCTGATAAATTGATAGAAAATTTCACAAATAATTACAAAGAAATGGCAAGCACGCACTGAATTAAACGACATTTTGAAGTAGAAAGAGTTAAATTGAATTCTCTTATAAAATATACTCCAATAACACTGCCCTGCATCCTATTTGATGAATGAAACCCTTGGTATCTAAACGATTACTTTTGGGGCGCTTGTTCCAAAAACTGTGCATATTTTGCTGTAGCATGTCACACTTTCTAACAAAATAGGCTTTTGTAGCATTTTAGCTTTTAAAAAATATATATTTTTTATCCCTTTATCCCCTGAATTCATATCTTCCTCTGAGTCAGGTTACACATATTTGTATAATTCTCAGCCAATGTTCACATATATTTAACTGTTATAATATTTGATGCCAAAATCCTGATTCATGTATGTCCAGAGACAGAAGAGAATACAATCACGTCCCAGATGTTCACTATCGTGGGTGTTTAATACGGCAGAAGAAAATTACAGATATTGTGAAAACAAAAAGTTTACAACACTGTGTTTATGTAAAGTTCTTTGATATTAAATTGAGTTTATGCATTTATTTATCCACTCCTTTTGCAGATTTTGAATAAATACCTCTTTTAGTGATTCAACTTTTGAGACTTGATTCATTGACTATTTTTTCTCAACATGCAGAGCTGTGTAATCTTTATTTCCAACTTTGTACAAATGAATCAAAATATTAGCCATGTACAGATAATAAAACAGATATTTTTTGCATTAGCGCATGCAGACTGTTATGTGTATAGTTCAGATGAACATGTTGGAGTCGTTGGACTGAACACCTTCTGAAGTTGTTACGGCCTGGAAACAACGGCAATCTGTGGTCACAGACTAAGTTTCCAGGCCCAACGGGAGAGGTTGGGAGAAGTGCGAGCACACACTAATTTGCTGCTAGACCAATTTGTTGGTTGTTAGCTGTGTCCGAGGTATTTCTGGAGACCTAGCGGGGGCTCGTTAGAGCCTTTTTCTGACTACAGGATTATATCAGCCTGCATGAGCAGGAGTAACAACAGAGAGCTGCCATAATTCATATCCCAGTCCACTTTATTCATTTAAGACACCCCCCCATGTGCTGCTTGATTTTAGAAACTGAGCACAATCTTCTCTTCTTCAATTCTAATGAGATGAATTTTGATCAAACTGAATCAAATAACAGTATTCGGTTCTGAGACTCAGTACCAGTGGACTTGTCCTCTGTGTTGTTGTAGTTTATATGATGCCCGCAGGACCACAGACCACCGGTAGTGAAAGACACCAGCTCATTTCAGACTGTTTTGTTGAAGATAAAGGATGGATCTCCTTTACTGATGTGACCTTCCAGCAATCCACTTCACTGATCAAAGAAAGACAAGCTAGAGTTTGTGATGTGCAAACACGTTCATAGCGTTGTTATTCCTGATGATTTTGATGCAGTGAAGAGTTTTTGTTTGGTGTCATGGAGTGGTTGAACGAGAGTTGTGTCTCTTGCTCTGTTTGAGTGTGTCCATAAGTGATTGTGAATATGCATGGATTTATGAGTATTGTGTATCTGATGAATCACTGTTATTCATTTCCTCCCAACGCTTTTTAAATTATAGATAGAATGGTTGAAAATGTAATTGTGATAATAATTTAGAGTGTCATAATACTGCCTGTTTTATTATA
Organism: Schizopygopsis pylzovi; assembly: GCA_027422435.1. Classification (NCBI taxonomy): domain Eukaryota; kingdom Metazoa; phylum Chordata; class Actinopteri; order Cypriniformes; family Cyprinidae; genus Schizopygopsis; species Schizopygopsis pylzovi. The sequence goes on from CM049827.1 coordinate 30,931,991, forward strand.
ATTTCCTTCTCATAGATGCGGTCTTCCTTCTAGCACTCTTTTTGGAGGCCATCCATTCGGGGCCGTTGTATTTGTACTTTGAAAGGATGATGCTTCATATAAAATATTGCCATAGTGAGTATAGTATCACAGGATTGTTACACTTGAAAATGAATGTTAGAAATGTAATATGCAGTGTATTTTTTTGAGAAGAGATGAGCAGAGCTGTTGCTTTAATGCTTCATAAAGTAGCACAGGATTTACTGGCTGGCAGACGCAAGCTAATTATGATTGGTTGGTTCATAGTCGGTTATTCTCAGAATGTAAATAGTTGAAATGTTTTTGTCCATGCAGGGCTTCCTTCGTGACTTTCAGAAACGGAAACATGAGTTTCGGATGGGCTGTTTTTCAGTCTGGACAGAAAGAGCACCACTCTGCTCAGAAGGAACAGATTTTCACAAACTGAATTGCCTGCACTTCACAGCATGGACAACATTCCATTCGATATTCATCACGCGTCTTTCTGGTGTGAAAGGTTGCCTTATTTTGCATTAAGAGTTTGTGCAGATTGACAGAAATCCATTCAATGCTGACGTTCCTGTAAACACCTTTGCATGATGCTTTCAGTAGTTTTTACCAGAGATTTGCTTTGGCTGTTAGGCGTTACATCATTGAATGAAGGAAAATAGTCACTCAAATGCTGATTTTGTTTTTCAAAAAGTTGAAAGTGCAATACATTCACAGTGTTTATACCATTCAGGGGCATCGACCTCCAATCGACTGGGATAACAGAAATCATTTGAATGAAGAAAAAGAACACAACATTATTTACTTTCATCAGTCATGTCAAATTTGTTTAAACAGAGTGACAGAACACAGTTTTGAGGGAGATGGAAAGAGGAAAAAGTTGGGACTTTTTTGTGAAATATATAAAAAAACATAGTATTTCAGGCATTCTATTTTCAGAATGAATTTTTTTTTCTGAGAAAATGAGTAGCAAAGCGTGATATGTAGAATATTTCACTAATTTCAAATAAAATTCTTAGATTTGTGTTTCATACCAAAACTGATTTTTTTTGTTTGTTTTATTTTCTGAGGGGAAAAAGCACACATATTACTTTTTTTATGGAGGAAAAAAAAGCGATGAAAATTATATATATGTATAGAATAAGTTGTATATATACACTCACTTTTATTAATTCATTTTTAAATAATTAACTTCTATTTTATTGCATGAAATAAGTATTTGATCACCTACCTACTAGCAAGAATTCTGGCTCTCGCAGACCTGTTAGTTTTTTTAGAAGCTCTCCTATCCTCCACTCATTACCTGTATTAATTGCACCTGTTTGAACTCATTACCTGTATAAAAGACAGTCCAGGCCTGTCTGAAGTTTGCCAAAGACCATCTGGATGATCCAGAGGAGGCATGGGAGAAGGTCATGTGGTCAGATGAGACCAAAATATAACTTTTTGGTATAAACTCCACTCGCTGTGTTTGGAGGAAGAAGAAGGATGAGTACAATCCTAAGAACATCATCCCAACCGTGAAGCATGGGGGTGGAAACACCATGCTTTGGGGATGCTTTTCTGCAAAGGGGATTGGACGACTGCACCATATTGAGGGGAGGATGGATGGGCCCATGTATCATGAGATTTTGGCAAACAGATGGGTCGTGGCTGGGTCTTTCAGCATGACAATGAGCCCAAACACACAGCAAGGGCAACTAAGCAGTGGCTCTGTAAGAAGTATTTCAAGGTCCTGGAGTGGCCTAGCCAGTCTCCAGACCTGAACCCAATAGAAAATCTATGGAGGGAGCTGAAACTCCGTGTTTTCCAGCAACAGCCCCAAAACCTGAAAGATCTGGAGAAGACCTGTATGGAAGTGTGGGCCAAAATCCCTGCTGCATTGTGTGCAAACCTGGTCAAGAACTACAGGAAACATCTGACCTCTGTAATTGTAAACAAAGGTTTTTGTACCAAATATTAAGTTCTATTTTTCTATTGTATCAAATTCTTATTTCATGCAATAATAATTATTTTGTTAATCATACAATGTGATTTTCTGGATTATTTTTTTAGATTCTGTCTCTCACTGTTGAGGTGTACCTACGATGAAAATGACAGATCTCTCCATTCTTTGTAAGTGGGAAAACTTGAAAAATCGGCAGTGTATCACATACTTATTTGCCCCAGTGTGTGTGTGTGTGTGTGTGTGTGTGTGTATATAAAAAGTGTGCTAAAAAGTTAATAGTGTCATCATTTACTCACCCTCATGTCCATCTAAACCTCAGGAATATTTGATTTAATTATCACATTTTGCAGTTGATGATTAAATGGTGAGAAAGTGATCAAAAGCTGACTCACTTGAAAGAACTGTTCAGCACAGATAACACAGCCTGACGAGAAAAAGAAATCAAACCTACAAACATGCCATAACTGAACATGAAGAAACATGAATTCAGTCTGCAGAACACACCATGAAAAACTATGTCATTTAACTCTTCCCTCAGCATGGGAGGAAATCACAATTTCAGACTACAGGCCTGTGAGGAGATCATTTGGTATCACAGCAGTAATGGCAAATCATCTAAAGAAGTCTTCGTTCCCTTTGCCTTAAGTGCTGTGCGTTTGACGGTTTAAAGCTTTTAGTGTTATCTTCCAGTATTTCATTGAAGCACGGTGATTTTCATTATAGCTGAAAACTTGAAAATGGCTATTATTTTAGACAAGCATGTTTAAAGTCATAATCATTTATTGTAATTTGTAGGTACTGAAAAATGTATTATCTTGAAAAATATATATTATATGGATAAGGCACACCAGGCCTTGTTTTCCTCATTTGCATAAACAGACATTAGGGAGAAGCTTATTGTTTTCTTCAATTGTCAAACTATCACAATACATATGCAATTATGAAACCGCTTGAGCTCCTGAACTCTAGTCAAATAAATACAAAAAAAAAAATTGCGCAAACTACATTTATTGCTGTACTTACATATCAAATCATTTATTTGCAAAATGTGCTTCATGTTGTACTAACAATGAACATCTTTGAATCACATGGATCATTTTCACAGACTGTTAGTGTGCAAGAATAAAAGAGTGAGCGAGAGAAAAATCTGTAAAAATCATTCACAGATGGGGGAAGGCCACAAGATACTGCTCCATAAGGAAAAGACATGTACTGTAATAGATACCAAGGCAGGTAATGGAGGGGAAAACTCTATACAGAGGAAGCCCAGTGGGAAAGACATCACCATGTTATTTTAAGTCTTCAACTTCCGGCTCTGGATGATGGTCTTTTTGCCCTGGGGTGCTTCCGTAACCTAGAAAACTAGCAATGGGAACGTGAGCCCAATAGTTTCTCGCCATGTCCAGCAGCGTGTCATATCCGCTCTGAGATCTCAACTCATTCACCCAGCCGTAGAAATCAGAGGACCAGAGGTTCAGTACGGGAGACTCCTCTTCACCCTGATCTCCGTGTGAGCTGGGACACCTCACAGACAAGAAACACTTAAACCTGGAACACATTTCAACTTTTAAAACACTACAGGCATCAAACACTCGCAGACTTTGTGAATGGTTACAGAGACTCTGATGACATGGAGCTGTCTGAGGCTAACAAATCAGAGTCTGTGTCTGTGCACTACACGGTTTTCTGACTTTTGGCAACCAGCATTGACTGTAAACTGAGGCAAAAATCTAAGCAAAAGTTGTGTAGTGTTATCAATCTTTAAGATGATGAAACAACATAATACCCTGAAATAAGGGTATTTCCTCAACGATGGGCACAATTTATTTGTGTATTTTTTTTTACTTTTCAAAATGTTTTGAGTCCCAGACATTCAGCCTAAAGTCCATCATAAAAATATGTTTACTTAAAAAAACATGCTGATTTAAATAAACCATTTCATTATTCATTGTGTAAAATTATTTATTTCAATTTTACAAAAATAACGATGTGGCGTCATTTACACCACAACAAATGCTTTTGGTCCAAGGATTTATTTATTTACTTAATTACTTAAAGGGGTCATCGGATGCTCATTTTCCACAAATTGATATGATTCTTTAGGGTCTTAACGAAGAGTCTGTAACATAGTTTGATTAAAATTATTCAATTGTAGTGTAAAACCACACTGTTTTTACCCTGTTAAAAACAACTCTGTCAGCAGCAAGTCATTTTATTTGCATGTCGCTTTAAATGCAAATGAGCTCTGCTGACCCCGCCCCTCTCTTCTGAGCCCTCTCTGAGAGACGGTAAACTTTATCTGTATTCATCGTGAAACTTGCTAATTAACACATTATTAGGAAAGGCCATTTGCAAAGATTCATTAAAAACCCTTACACTCACTTCTTCTGGAGGTGAAGCTGGATCACGAATGATTTACGAGAAGATAAACGCATTTAGGTAGATCGGGGGTGCATTCCCTTCAGAAACAAATGTAATCCGCTGCGTCTTCAGCGGCTCAGATGTCAAGAGTAAATGACGACTGATATATTCATTATCACATCAAAACACCTCAATCGCTTAGGAGACGTTCTTGTCTACATCTGCTCCGGCGGTGATACAATGGCAGACTGATCACAGATCACTCAGGATGGGTCTGAGATAAGACACCAGTCCAGCCTGAGCTGAAACACTACTGTCAATCAAACAATCGTGGGAGGGGCCTGTCTGTGTGAAGTCACACTGATCGACTCGATTTGAGAAAGAGGAAATTATTTAACGAGATTTAAATAAAAACACACTGGGTGGATCTTTATCATTATAAGGTGGTTGTGAACACACACTGCCAACACACATTTCAAATAACTGCATCCGTTGACCCCTTTAAAATCCACAAGGCCACTGAAGAAACTTAAAATAAACTTAAATATTTAACTCAAATATTTTTCTTTAATTAGCTCTAAAAACACAGATCATTTCTCATCAGTGATATAATCTCAAATATTTAAGACCCTTGGCAAACAAAGCAAGTGATTTCACAGGAATATCATTCATCTGATGGAAGATATCTCCCTCTTTCTCGACTACAGTGGAACAGAGAAGAAAACATCTCAATGCAGTGAAGTGTGTGCTGTTATGACTGATAGAGCACTCTTACATAACATACGATGAGTTCCACGGTTAGTTTTTAAAGTCTGTATTGGCAAAAGGCTGTGTAATTAGTGACTATAATGCTATACTGAGCCAGACTTGCTGGCCAAATGTTTGGACTGTTTAGTCTGGTGGTATTAATGGATCTGGCTAAAGCTGAAACAGACCAGCACATGCTAAATAAGCAGCAATAAAATAAATACTAAAGAACAGTTAATCACATCAACAGATGGGAGAGAACTAAGATCTTACCTGCTTCACAGAAACAAATCAGCAGGAAGGTGCAGAGAAGCGCAAACACACGAATATGAGACATCACGTCACCCTGTGTGCTGGACAGATCATGGGACAGAATAACTGCAAAAACTATACTTAATAAGGTTTATATAGCATCACTCCACAAAACGAATAAGCTCCTATTAGCTAAATAGGCTCTGCAAGCAAAACCTAAGTGTATTTTTTTCAGTTCTAAAGTCCAATTTTGGTTTCCAAAAAACTTTTTCAATACTACTTTTTCTAAGGTCTCTAGTCTACTATTCTTTTGACAGGTGAAGACTACCGGTTCCTTTTTTTTTTAAAGAAGAAAGCAAAATTCATCTAATCATGAAAACCCTGTGGACAAAAACAAAGAGACTCATCTCTATTTTAACAGACTCGACTGGGAGCTTTATTGAACTGTTCAAGTGTAGAATGGGCAAACAAACAAAGACCGAACTGTAAACTATTTGAAACTAATTTAATGGATGACTGAATCACTGAGGTGATGAACTACAAGCCAGTCACACCTAAGGGACCCTCGGAAGAAACCCAGTAAAAACACCTCATTCATATCTTAACATGACTGCTAGAAAGCATACTCGCATTTAAAGCATTTATTAGAAATAGAAATGGCCATCAACATTTACTGTAAATTATGCCATGAGAGGAAGCTTACCTAGAAGTTAGAAGCAAAGAAAAGCCTGTAAGAGTGAGTCTAAACTCGGAAAACTGAGCTGGTCTGTCCTTCTCAAATATGTGCTACTGACCAGCAAAATAACATGAGTGCTTTGCTTTTTGCCAGAAAAGATGCCATCACATTCCCCCTCTTAGCCAGAATCAACATGTCCATGTTACTTCAGCGGTGAGGGACCGTTTGCCATTGCACCGACAGAAGAAACACGCAGAAGTAGAAGAAAAGCAGCTCAGTGGTGCATTTACCGGTCACAATGTCATTCATGTTTACACAAGATTTTATTGACATTTCAGATTTCAGGAGTGGGGGTGAAAACCATATGCCGTCAGCCGACAGAGACAAAGACTGAACTTACCTTCACATCCTCATTGCATTCATCAGCACACAAGGGTCGTCCTGTCTGAGAAAACACTCTGCCAATCACACATCTATACAAACAGTGCATGTGAATGAGGATTGCAGTTTTATATGGGAATTGAATCCAAGGTTGATCCAAATTCAAAAGAACAAAAGTTCCTTTTTGTGCACTAAACTGTTTTGTTCTGTACATGATGTCTTTTGTCCTGTAGGTGCTATTCAGTGCTATTAAGCCCATCCAAAAGAAAGTGGCAAACAGACGAAGTGTAATCAGCAGAGTTTGGACAGAGTACAAATCATACGCGAAAGCCTGGTTTAAATGCAGAAATGTTATTTAAAAAAGAAAAAGAAATCAACTATTTAGCTGTATGAGTAGCATAATAATGTTGTATAGTGACACTAAACTGTAATATCACTGTTCCATCATGACAAGCTACTTTGATGTTTCTCATATTAAGGCCCGCTCACGCCATAAACAATAACTATGACAATAACTATTTCTACGCCAAAGAGACCATAATATTGTCTAAACATAGGTTGTCAGTATTTTATTGTTCATCAGCTGGGGAAATTCGTTGTGAAAGTGATTCCAACATTTTCCACTTTGATGATTGAGTTGTGTTGTGTCCTGCTTTAGACCATCAGCTCGTTATTTGTTGGAGATAAAGGAAAGATGGCTTTATGTGTAGAGAGATTTATAAAACCTTATGGTTACAGATATTGTAACAGTTAGCAGCCGTTCTTGGTCTGAATGTGCATTTACTCTCTCTTATCTATTCACAATAGCTAGGCTAAATGCCAAATATTGCTTTCCAAAATGATTACTACACTGTAAAACCCAACAAGTTATGGTTACTCAAACCGTTTGAGTAAACCAACCCCCTTGACTTAAACCATGTACGTTTAAAACTTGCAGTTAAGTAAGTTGTAACAATATATTACAACCAACTACTGATTATATTTTCTCTGGGCTTTTGAGGAACAGATGGTCACAACAGCCAGAGAAGGAGAGAGAAAAACAAAACTAACAGAAGTCAAGGGTCAAGAGCCCAACTAAAGCAGACACTGATCTCTACCATGATTACTTCAAAAGAAACTAAATCAACATCTAAACCGTAGTTAACTCTCAATACGATCTTCTGTATACTGACAGGAATAAAGTCAGTCTGGTTATTAATAGGTGGAGCTGGTGATGCTGTTTGTGGGGTTGTTTAATTAGATCTTAATGTATTTAATTTCAGTTGATTTCATCTAAGGCTGTGTAAAGTTAGTTGTTGTTCTTGTTTCTCTTTCATTCAGTGATTCTGTTTGTTAACAGCAGGTGTTCATCATTAACGCTCAATTATCACTCAATTAATCACTTGATCGCAATGTATATCTTCTTTTAGTGAACTCAACTGAAATAAGTTCATAGTAATCATAACTGTTAGTTTTAAAACTTAAATGATTTAAGGCAATCAGTTTCTTTAAACGGGTTGAGTTACCGTGTCGGGTTTTCTAGTAAAATAACTTTTGGTGTTATTAAATATCTAATAAACATCGTGAATAGATGATGATCACCAATTATAAGGGTAGTAAACTGATTACTTAAGTTCGACAAATTTGCATTATGTTTTTGTTGTAAAGATGCACAAGATAATGAAAATAAAATAGAAATTTGGCAGCATGTTGAATTGAATTTTACATTGATGAGTAGCTGAAACAAAAAAGCTGTGAAGGATGAAATGCACTGGGTCCTAGATTAAAACTACTTTAGCACAGTAAACGTAATGCGTCTATGACGAGTATGGTAATACGTTGTTGGCGTGCTGTCCTGGGGAAGGGCCCGAACCCAGAGCCCCCCCCCCCCATAGTGTGATGAGAACTCTGGTGATATTGGTGGAGAAGGGGTGGTGGAGGTGGAGGGACGCTGCTTAACCGTCAGATGACTAGATATGTCAGCTGTATTTATATCTGAGTGTTGATTACCTTGATTACCTTGTGTTTAATTAGGCTAAGTATCTGACATGCTCCTCCCGACTTTTTTTATTAATATTTTTTAAAGATGTTTCATCAGTGGAGTATGATTGGTACAGTTGTTACAGTTCAACCATTATCATGATCATTATATATCTTTATTGGTTTCATTTGTGTAATTTAATATGTATATATAATCATTAGAAAAAAATAAGCCAATAAGTGTTTTAAAGCCAGGGTCGAACCTGTTAATTTATATATATTTCTAATGATGGAATAAAACAGGTAAGAGCTTCATTTTCAAATAAAATTAAGAAATAAACAGATCAGGATTAGTAGGGACTACTTTTAGCAAGATGGTAATGGCAAATAGACCATATATTTTCTGCATTTGCATCGTAAAGAGCACATATCATCAAATAGAATAGAAGCACAAAGAGCACATATCATCAAAAACTGCATCCTGCGAACGGTTTAAAGGTTAACCGTCCACATCACAACACAACAAACATCACAGAACCACCTGCAGAGAAGCAGTTATTGCTATAACAATTCAAACGTCTCAGTATTTCAGACACAAATAAAATTCACAGTAAATAAATAACCTACTGCACAAGTTTTTTTGCTTATTACAGTGAGTAATGTTATATTGCTGTTTTGATAAGATGGAGCTTGACTCTTCATCTAACGCTATCGTTGACAAAAGGTTAAATGAATGGACGGACGGTCTGAAAAACATGGAAAGGTTATTTTCTGTTGTCTAGAGCTGTCTGATAGTGACATCCACTGGTGCACTGCACTCATGACATGCATGTTTTGTAAAAATATGACTTATTTTAAAATGTCAGTCATGAAGTGTTGTAATGAACTGATATTCATTCTCTTCAAAAGAAAAAAAAGCACATGCAACAACATAGAAGGTCATTTTAAGTTGTTTTGCAAAACTTTTATTGAACAAAAGTATTTTAATTCTCACCACACTGTCCTCAATACAGTACCATAATGCTGGATCTAAACGATTCATATGCACCATATCTTTTATATATATATACACATACAGTGGAAAGAGGAATTAAATAACATTGTTCAATAACATTCAGACAAATAGATAAAAAAACTCTGAAAACCCCTTGACCAACATGCTTATTGGTAAACAGACTTCGAGTAATTGACAAAAGTAAAGAAATAAAATCCTATTTAGTTTTCTTACTCTTGAATTAGTGTTCACAATCAACTATGTGTTACCGAGAGCAGAGAGGACGTGTTGGTGAGGTGCAATAAGACATCAATAGTAGCAGAACTGGAAGTGGATGGCACATTTGGTTGAAAGGACACACATTCAGACGTTCTCCTTGTCTACTGAAACTACTCTCTTAATAGACACAATCTCTCTTGACCCCCGTTTCTTTAAACGCCTGTCATAACTGCGGCATTTATCTCCCTTTATGAAGTACCCTGATTCTGAAGAAACCCTGAAGTGACTCCGATCTGAGAGAAATACCTGGAAAGCTGTAAGTGTTCGCATTGTAGGAGCAGAGAAGTTCTAACACTGTCTTCATGTATGCGGGATGGGACTGTAGATGCAAACAGTGTTTGTAAAGGCTCAGAGGATGGGACAGCACCGCTTTATTTCAGGGTGAAATCTGACTGGCATCTCAATTATCAGTTTGGATTCAGATTCAGACATTGTGATGCGATAGGCAGCTGCAGTGTGAACATACATAGAGAAGTTGCATGGCCTTCGGATGAGCTCTATGAATGGAGACACACCATCTGTAGGGAACCAAATCACACTATGCTCACCTGCTTTGAAGGATCAAGGTAAAGTCATGCACATGAATCTATTCTCCTCTGCTAATTCAGTACAAGAGCTACAAATGTACATACTGTAATGCTCTTTTGTGCAGAGAAATGTAAACCAATATAATGTGGGTTGAGGTTGTGGATTAACCAGCAACAGGTTGTCCAAAGCTGTTCTAAGGCTGGGAGAGAGTTCTACAGATGTTGCTCAGTCAAATGCCATTCTGTTTTTCTTTACCAAAACCTCCAAAATGACTGTAAATAATAATAATAAAAAAACAAAAAAAAAAACAGGGCACGCATATCAAGGACGGACATCTCAGTTTAAAAGAATGATAAGTTGATACCGCTCCCTACAGGAGAGGAGGCATTGTTGCACTTTGAAATATCAAATAGTCCTTGAAGTTGCTTCTGAAGGGAGCAAGAGAAAAAAGAAGGGAAGAAGAGAACGGAGGTGCACAGGGGAAGAGGTAACGTCTGGGACAAATTCAGGCAAGGGGCTTGACAAGATAGAGTTTATCTCCTTGCTCACTGGTGAAGATGGGTGCTTTCTTGTAGTGCTCTACAAGCTCATCCATACTGCTAAAACGCCGCTGACCGATGCAGAATACTCCGTCCTGCTGCTGCACCTTGAAGTGCTTGTTCTTCCCCATAGCCTTCAGAGAAATTGAGAAATCGCTGGGCTAAAACAAAAACAGACATGGAGAGATAAATGAATGGGACGTTGTTGCTGCTGCTTTTCCATATCTAAACACCAGATGGCAGCATTGATTCTGCCTGAACCAAGAAAAGCGCAAGAGGGATAGCCTTCAGAGAAATTGAGAAATCGCTGGGCTAAAACAAAAACAGACATGGAGAGATAAATGAATGGGACGTTGTTGCTGCTGCTTTTCCATATCTAAACACCAGATGGCAGCATTGATTCAAATAAAACAAAGCCTGACACCAAGACACACAGCGCAGAGAGGGCATAGCCTTCAGAGAAATTGAGAAATCGCTGGGCTAAAAAAAACAAAAACAGACATGGGGGAAGGGACGTTGTTGCTGCTGCTTTTCCATATCTAAACACCAGATGGCAGCATTGATTCAAATAAAACAAAGCCTGACACCAAGACACACAGCGCAGAGAGGACATAGCCTTCTGGGGCAGTACAACTTCATCCAAGATTTCTGTATTGAACTAAAGAAAAAAAAAATCAAGGGTTCTTTGTTATTTCCAGGTTTTATTCTTCCAAGATCTTTGGTCAAATTCTTGTTATGATGCTTCATGGGGGTCTGCACGCTTTTTCATGTGTCATATCTATCTTTCTTTTAACTGTAAAGCCATGATACAAATAAAAAAAATTAAGAAAAAAAAAAACCCATTTGGAAGTACATCTGTGACAAAGACTACAAGACGAAAGGGGTGGGTGATATGAGGGTATATGGGGAGATGGTAGAAAGGTCAACCGATGGGGATTCTACTTTACCATTTACCACGGCATGATTGAGAAAATCCCACACTACTCAGAAAAACATGTCAAATACTGAAAACTGTGTCACAGAACAGCACAGTTTACTGTCTGGTTAATTATAAATGAAATGTGTACCAACTTGGTAGGGTACAAATTCTGGTAAATATTCATTTGTATCCTATCTTCCAAAAAACATTTAAAAGAAAATAATATCATTAAATGAAGTACCTTTAATTCTTCAAGTATTTGACCACCTTATTGAAACTAATTATGCAATATTAAGTATTTTTGTTGCTTTTAAGTAGTTATTAAATATGAATTAATTTGCAGTCAAATTGGGTAATACGTAGCATGCATATATTGCATTACTATGTATATGTATTATGTGATAAAACATTATGTATGTATTATGTGATAAAACATTATGTGATAAAACATTACCTATGGATGATTTTGGTCATACCGCCCCATTCTAAACAGCACTATGGGAAGTTATATTCTCATTGCAATTCAAATAATGTTTGCAAGTTTCAGGGTTTATTTAACACTGTCTAAATTGGTCTCTGTCACACAGTACACTCAGTGGGTTGTGCATTTAAACTGATCCACCATCCAGTGGGTTGCACAAATAATTGGTTCACACGGTGCAGTTCAGTCGGCTAGTGCAGTTTCTACCCAATTTGGGTTCCAATACAGTTCATTACATAACTCAACAAGGGCTGCATAACTATGTGGGCAGGTTGCTGTAATAGGTCATTTGGCATGCAGATGTGAGGAAAGTCAGTTCAACTTACCGATGACTCGCTGTCCCGTATCAGAAAGTCCCCTTCCACTCCTTTCTCATTGAGTGCACACTCAGCTTGGTGCCGTGTCACATTACCATAGTACCAATCCTGTCCAGCAAATTTGCCTGTACGTGAGGGAACTATGTGACTGATGAGAGGGGAGCCGTGACTTGACCCTAAACCCTTCGCTATTGGCCCACCATTGAGCACTACCACATAGTTCTTGGGCACAAGACCGACCATGCCGTGACTGTTTTTACACCTCCACCACTCTGGGTCATTCTCTGGCTTTTCTAAAACTTCCATCGTCTCTCCTTTCTCAAAGTTCAGTTCCTCCTCTGTGACTGAGCTGAAGGGGTACAGAGTCTGGACCACATGCAGAACGGAGCTCTCAGAGCCTCCCGGCCGACCGTTGGCCGTCGCCACCCCTTGCCCCAACTTCAAGGACCGGAAGCCCCCCAACGAGTCCCCAAAAACGCCATCCTGGTCTGCGTATCCCACCTCCTCTTGGACATAGTTGGACGGGAACCAACCGACACGGCCGGCATGGCTACCCCTCCACCAGCCGTCGCTACACTTTTCCATCACGACTATCCTCTCTCCTTTTATGAGGTGGAGTTCATCTTCACGCTCAGCTGCATAAGAAAACTTCACCAGTGCGGGAATGTTGAGGTCATAGATCCGCTCGGCCCCGCCCACTCCACCTCCTCCTGCGCTGCCATTGGATGGGTACTCTGCCTCTGTGCTAGGTGTGGGAGATGGATCACGAGCACTAGTCTTCCTTTTCGTTTTTCCAAGGCCTAAATGGAATAGAGAGACGCAAAACAGTAAGGACACAGAAATCTGGAAGAAAGCTGTCAAAACAGAAATAACGACTTATTGATAGAGTCTTGACAGATTGTTAAACCAATGAATCACTAAATCAATTAGTCTAACTATTAAAAGGAAGAGCTTTCACCAGTGCTTAAGAGTTGTATAAATTAAATAGTTGAGCCCAGGTTTGATAGATAAGAAGATTTTGGGGGGTTGGTAACCTTGGGAATAATTCTTCTATGACACTGTTCATTTGTTCTGAACATCTGCATTCTTCTGCCACTGCATAGGCATAACGAGAACAATAGCACTATACTCACACTATATCTTAAATCATAAAATACTTCTTGATAATATACTAAATCTAAAGTGCCACGGCAAAACAGCTGTGAGTTTGCGGTCTTAACTGAATGTAAGGAGAGGCAAAAATCTAATACATTGACAAAAAATAATGACATACTTTTCTATCACAATGTAAACAGTAGTAGTAAAAAAAAATATTCTTTGAGTGTCAAAAACAAAAACCTGGGGTTCTTACATAGGGAACAGGACACATGTCATTGTCCATAACTCCAATTTTGTCATGTATGTAAAGACCTTTTCCAGCATGCTGGTGATTTATTCAATGTGTGCATGTCTTCTGCTCATTTTGGCGACACAACCAGAGAAAAACCTTATGGTTTCAAAATCTTCTTGTTGGGTTTTTATAATGAGCTGATTTTTGACAGTTACCAGCATTTCATTGTTCATGTAAACACATTCATTGTCTAAATGCCAGTGAAACAGACAGGTACCCCGTCGTATCCTAAGTAGGACCCCAGTTTGCATTTCAGTGTCTTGACAGGCAGCCAAAAATAAGCCCTCTCACTTGTTCCCAGGTAACAGAGGAGATCTGCCACTGCCAATGTTCCTGCCTCCTGCCATCTACTGATCCCATGTGGCCACATACAGCACAAATAGATGCTTTATGTGTGCATATGTACGCTCGGTGTGCTGTCACTGTGAACAGAATACACAGAAAGCATAGTGAGGTGTGGAAATTGAGCTGAGGCCGGTAACTCCTTGCAGCCTTGCAGTGAGCAATTAAAATGCAATCACCCTCCCAGGCAACAGGGGCAGTATGCTGGAGCTGCTTCATATTCATATGAATAGAAAATGTGCAAGGGGAGGATAAGTAAAAAAAAAAAAAAAAAAACTATCTGCCATGAGCTGACAGGAGAAAGATAAATCAATTTGGGAAGTAATGATGCACAGAATAACAGAGTCATGGGAATGCAAGAGAACATTCGATGTCTGTCACAATTCTCTAGGAGCCTACCAAATGATCTGCAAAGCTTTCTCGCATGCATCCATGTGTGCTTGCACACACAAGCATATCTTGCATGCCAGCAGCATCCTTAGGCTCTAATAGATGTGTGAAGACAAAAAAGAAGGCAGTTTTCCATCAGACTTCAACTCCTGGGTGCCTGACCACTGAAGTACACTTAACAGGTACTTCCCTAGGGATTGTCAGTCTCACACCACACTGCACATTGACCTGGAAATACCTCTATAGGCTTTCTGAGGTGTGAATTAATCTGAAACCATTCCTGACTTCAGCCTAAGATATCGACCCTTTGCAGTCTGGAAGGTAGGGATGGGCTTGTGTACCTGAAGAATTACTCAAATTGACTCCAATGATCAATCATGATATAAAGTAAATGTATGTGAATATATGTATATATATATATATATATATATATATATATATATATATATATATATATATATGTATATACAGTGGGTACGGAAAGTATTCAGACCCCCTTAAATTGTTCACTCTTTGTTATATTGCAGCCATTTGCTAAAATGATTTAAGTTCATTTTTTTTTCCTCATTAATGTACACACAGCACCCCATATTGACAGAAAAACACAGAATTGTTGACATTTTTGCAGATTTATTAAAAAAGAAAAACTGAAATATCACATGATCCTAAGTATTCAGACCCTTTGCTCAGTATTTAGTAGAAGCACCCTTTTGATTTAATACAGCCATGAGTCTTTTTGGGAAAGATGCAACAAGTTTTTCACACCTGGATTTGGGGATCCTCTGCCATTCCTCCTTGCAGATCCTCTCCAGTTCTGTCAGGTTGGATGGTAAACGTTGGTGGACAGCCATTTTTAGGTCTCTCCAGAGATGCTCAATTGGGTTTAAGTCAGGGCTCTGGCTGGGCCATTCAAGAACAGTCACGGAGTTGTTGTGAAGCCATCCTTCGTTATTTTAGCTGTGTGCTTAGGGTCATTGTCTTGTTGGAAGGTAAACCTTCGGCCCAGTCTGAGGTCCGGAGCACTCTGGAGAAGGTTTTCATCCAGGATATCCCTGTACTTGGCCGCATTCATCTTTCCCTCGATTGCAACCAGTCGTCCTGTCCCTGCAGCTGAAAAACACCCCCACAGCATGATGCTGCCACCACCATGCTTCACTGTTGGGACTGTATTGGACAGGTGATGAGCAGTGCCTGGTTTTCTCCACACATACCGCTTAGAATTAAGGCCAAAAAGTTCTATCTTGGTCTCATCAGACCAGAGAATCTTATTTGTCACCATCTTGGAGTCCTTCAGGTGTTTTTTAGCAAACTCCATGCGGGCTTTCATGTGTCTTGCACTGAGGAGAGGCTTCCGTCGGGCCACTCTGCCATAAAGCCCCGACTGGTGGAGGGCTGCAGTGATGGTTGACTTTCTACAACTTGCTCCCATCTCCCGAATGCATCTCTGGAGCTCAGCCACAGTGATCTTTGGGTTCTTCTTTACCTCTCTCACCAAGGCTCTTCTCCCCCGATAGCTCAGTTTGGCCGGACGGCCAGCTCTAGGAAGGGTTCTGGTCGTCCCAAACGTCTTCCATTTAAGGATTATGGAGGCCACTGTGCTCTTAGGATCCTTAAGTGCAGCAGAATTTGTTTTGTAACCTTGGCCAGATCTGTGCCTTGCCACAATTCTGTCTCTGAGCTCTTCAGGCAGTTCCTTTGACCTCATGATTCTCATTTGCTCTGACATGCACTGTGAGCTGTAAGGTCTTATATAGACAGGTGTGTGGCTTTCCTAATCAAGTCCAATCAGTATAATCAAACACAGCTGGACTCAAATGAAGGTGTAGAACCATCTCAAGGATGATCAGAAGAAATGGACAGCACCTGACTTAAATATATGAGTTTCACAGCAAAGGGTCTGAATACTTAGGACCATGTGATATTTCAGTTTTTCTTTTTTAATAAATCTGCAAAAATGTCAACAATTCTGTGTTTTTCTGTCAATATGGGGTGCTGTGTGTACATTAATGAGGAAAAAAAATGAACTTAAATGATTTTAGCAAATGGCTGCAATATAACAAAGAGTGAAAAATGTAAGGGGGTCTGAATACTTTCCGTACCCACTGTATATATATATATATTAGCATTAGTGCTCTACACATTGACTTGTCTGGAGTTGTAACAGCACTCAAAACTCTGTGATGTGGGAGTGACCTGGACTGCAAACAAGAAGAGTTAACAGTCAATTCTCCAGTTCAAAGGGAGCAGAAACGTATTCCCTATTCTGGAACTCTGAGACTGTGTTGGCTGAGAGTGGTGTGTACTTCTGAGGCTGGGGCTGACAGGGAATGAACACTGCAACACAAACAGAACACAGACCTTCTGGGAAAACTAGAAATAGAAGCACATCCCAGTGACAAGTACGTGAGAGGAACGCCTGAGAAGGCTTAAAAAAGGAGAATGAAGATAGAAAAATCTATGAAAACCACGTACAATACGTCATTGAGATGACACAATGTGAAGCCTCTTTTCAGAAGTCCCAGAGAAGGATGAAGCTGTTGAGCAGAGGAGATTTGAAGAGCTGCCCTGGCCCATCTCAAATGACCAAAACATGGCACACCAAACTACTACAAGCAATACAATAACAGAAACTCCCTCATGGCCGTTCCGGCACATTCATTCCAAGGCAGCCAGACACTCATTTTCATACACAGTTCCACAAAGGCACTCACACAAGCTGGCAATATAACAGTTCATTAACTCACTTTTCCGGAAAGCAAATCACCCCTTTCTCCTTAACCTTTACACTAACAGTTTACCTATGTCTTCTTATGTCAAATATAAAACTGACTTGTTAACAGGCAAAACCATCCAACCATCAAAGCCGCAATAATGGAGCTCCCCACCATTATACTGTCCATTAAACTCCATACCACAATAATCCCCAAATATCCCTTCATTCAATTAACTCCCCATCTATATGATTAGCTTGGAACTTAAAACACAGTAAAGCTGCAGGCTCCATTTGTCTTTCATTGAGCCCTGCCTCTTTTAGGGAAATACGATGTTGTACATACAGGAAGACTGTTTCTATCCTACACCTCATCGTCCAAATATTGAGGTGCTTATATTTTAGAAGGTGACAGAATCCCCAACAGTATCAGTCAAAGGAACAAGCTAAAATAAATATAGGACAATAAAAAGGCCAGACTTGTGCCAAAAGTAGTACATTATAAAATCAATACTAGGATTTTTATTATATTTCTTTGTGCACAAACCGTGAAGAGCCATCAAATGTATTTCTGTGTCAAAATGGCCTTTTTGATGTGGTTTTAATGAAAACAGTTGGTTTCTCAAGTGCTGAACTTTACTATTTGAAATCCAGGAGACTATAGGGTGTCCCATTTGACATAAACCCAGTCATGAAGAGCCTGTTTGAGGCCACTTTGCACCCTTGATACATTTTTGTGTGGACTCCACAGCAGACAAAGCACAAGTCAATAACGAGAGAAACTTTAACAAACAAAAGTTGTTTCAAAATATCTGCGACTGGTTTGACAAACAGTAGACCTGCAAGAAATGAATACTACTGTTGAACCCAAGGGGTCAAAAATGTATGTTGTACCTACACCATCATAGGTGTTTTGTTCAAAAGCATCTTTCTCCATTGACAGCCATTCAAAATCGAAGTAACTGCTTTTGAAGGATAGATCTTCTCAGTGAGGTTGATTTTGCTAATTTGGGCTGGTCAGGATACCCAAATAAGCAGCTACTAGCACCACAGAACCACATTCTTTTCACTGTTTTGTTCTCTTGATGGAATGGCTTATAAGGAAATGCCAATTCACAAAACAACTCACGATGCAAGTGGAATGAAAGTAAGTGTGTGTGAGTTCTGAAGCTCAGAGGTGCCAACAAGAAGTGTGGGTTTGAGTGCCGGTATCCCTGACAGCCACCAATCAGAGGTCCGGTCCCCTGTGGCCTCTCAGTGGGAATTGATTCCCAATGCAGAATTAGCTTAGAAGGTCACTGACGCGTATTCATGACCTTCCTCTTGGTATACAAGTAAACGGCCCTCTGTTTTCTTTGTTCCACATATTATTAGGGAATAACTAAAAACTTCACAAATTAAAAATCAACAAACAAAGTACCACACTGCACTGATCCATTCCTACTTCTCACTATCCCAAAATCTGAAGGCTTTGCTGTGGATGGACAGATTAAATTTGAATGAGGAGTCTCATTTCAACACTTGTCTAACCTGCTTTAACAATGCTCTACTTAAACTGCTTGGAATTCACACACATTCACTTACACACAATGAAAAGGAAGCAGGTCAAATGTAACACTGTTTTCATGAAAGCTGAATGAAAGCCTACTCTAATTTCATTGGCTGTCTCAGGGACCTGCATGGGGAAAATGCTTTGCATTTAACAACTTCAGTTTAATAAACCTCTCCATGTCTCTACCCCCCGCAGCAGAGGAGGCATTATCGATGTACTGCTTCCTGTTGTTCAGAGCTCATTAACAAAATAACAAAATGTTATTTAGAGCTCATTAATTCATGGTAATCACATATGGGACAAACAAACAAACACATAGACAGAAATAAGCATCCTCTCATCAAGGGATCCTAGTGATTTGGACAGATTTAAAAACACATAAATACATTGATCAGTGTGATGTGATTAGAATCTTAGATAAAACAGAATCCAATGAAATTCTGGTCTGACAATGCAAGAGCTTTTTTACGTTTTCCATATTCTCTTTCCAAACTTTCCAGGTTACATTCTCAATCAGTACCCGTGGATTCTCTTTCTCCGTCTGCAGCACATGGAAATGGAAACGCTCTGGCCTAGAATTAGGCATTTCATGAGAAGGGCAGAAATTGGGGATGCACTAGAAATCCATTAATCCTCACAACTGTAGTGTCTTACTCATATGTACTCATCTTTGTACATTTCCAAAAAAAGTACAAAATATCAATGTTTATTTTGAGGTGTAAACAGTACAGTGAGGGTATTGGTGGATTTGCTAATGGACAGCAGGGGAAATTTTTCAATAAAAATACAATTTTTCAATAAAAAAATGTCCATGAATCCTGTCCTAACAAAACAACGTCCTAAAAAATGTTAAGTGTTCAGATGCTTCACCTGGTTTTGGTGTTGTGACAGATACTGTAACATTAAGATGTTTGTTTTTTTAATGTATGGAGGGTCCCTCAAGGTGACTTTACATCAAAGTATGTCAACAATAAATTCAATCATTTTTTTTATAAGGCATAACACATGCAATCAAAAGAACTTCAGCTGCTTCCTAAATCCCAGTTTTTGTTTTGTGTTGTTGGCTTGTACACAACTCGCTGCAAAAAAACGACAGTCCCAAGAGTCTTCCTTAGTGCTTTGAGATGACAGATTGAGCGTTAAAGGCATGAAGCTCCGGAGGCGTATGGGGAAGTAGGGCATGGCAACTGCAAGGGCGTTTCAAACACATCATCTACTGAAGGAGTATGAGGTCACAGACTCTTCGGTAAGACATTTAGATCAAAACAGCACAATTTATTTAATGACCCAACTATTCTTAACCTTAAATCTGACTGGTCTAATTTACAAAGGCTAAGGCCATGAAAAGGTCTGTTAGCAAATTGAAAATTGTACGAAAAAGGAGAACAAGTATTCCAATCATTGTCAGATTTTGATGATTTGGCATGTTATGGGTAGGGTTGGGTAACGTGTGGTTTTTTTCGATACCGGTGCAAAATGGTTACTTTTAAAACGGTACCGGTGCCTAAATGGTGCCTGAGCCGATACTAAAAACTATAAAAAATTACCAATGAATAATTGGATTGCCATTAGCACTAAACAAATGGGCCTGGTTTCACAGACATGGTTTAGACTAAGCCAGGATTAGGCCATAGTTCAATTAGGACATTTAATACATTTTTATAAACATGCTTAGAAAAAAAAAAACATTACTGGGGTGCATATCTTGAGTCAAAACAAAGGCACTGATAAATTTTAGGATCAATCAGTGCAAGTTTTTTTCAGTTAAAACAGCTACGAGTTACATTTCAGTCTAGCACTAGGCTCAAGCCTGGTCTGTGAAACCGGGGGATGATGTGTTTTTCATTCATACTGGACACCAGAGGGAGCCCTCGAACAGAAAATCCACAGATCCAGTCACAGAAGTAGCGGAACTCATGAGCTCCAGGGATATGGATAAAAGCATTGCTACTGCTTTAACTGAGTAAACAGAAGATATAAACGATTATAAATGATAAAATTAATACAATAAACACTTGACTACGACAATGTATAGTTTTTATCTGTGTTATTCAAGTAATCTCTGGTATTTTCATAATAATTAAGTATATTTATAATCCATTGCTAATCGATGTATTGGTAGCCTAGTGAGTAGTAGTAGCTTAGCTAGTTAGTGGAAGGCTACCTGCTGCTGTCATCAGAGCAAGTGTAATCACTGCATTCACACGCTCCTCGAATGCTCTCATTTCCTGAGTTGTGCTTTTAAGTCAGAATCTGAAAACAGCACACTTGCGTTACTACAAAGATTTGATGCGTTTCGGAGAAACAAAGGACACATATTTCAACCGATCGCTCATGCATGGCACCGAAATAAAGCACCGAAATCTGTGTTCTGATTCGGTTCTAGTACATAGGCCTGCTAAATAAACCGACTTGCCTTAAAGGATTAGTTCACTGATAATTTACTCACCCCCATGTCAACCAAGATGATTATATGAAGAGCTCTTTTCCAAAACGCGATAAACGCCAAATAAAAAAAAAATGAGTTCGTCATGCCATTTTGCTGTGTACTGAACCTATTCACTGCTCCATCAATGTTTCATGCCAAATCGCTAGATTTCCTTGTTTAAAATGTACTGCAAGATGCAGTTCTTTTCCAAACCGCTATAAGCGCCGAACCTGTTTTTAGCCTAAATGCGATATGTCCTCTCGACCAATCAGAATTTGTTCGATGCAATCCAACATGATGGCGCTTTGAAGCGTTTGTTTGTGCTCAGTCTTCAAAATGAGTGCTTTAAACTCTAATAACACTTTTGATGGCCTGGATGAGCCAGTGAGACCTACACCTGGGGGTAGAAAACACAGACTGGACAAAGAAAATCACAAAAAACAACAAAAAAAGAAGGTTCTCAGGTGGCGCGTTAATACCCACTGTGGTATCTCAATGTAACAGATGTGTATACCAATAAAGGTGGTGTGTAAACCGATTGACGCTAGAGGTTGTAGCCTTTGGCGTTCCTTGTTAGAGCGCCTGCGTCCCGCGCCAGAAACCCGGGTTCGAGACCCGTTCGGTGTGATGGTGCGGACCCGGGGGGGTTACATCAACAGAAGGCTGGTGCGACCGGTTTATAGTATGAGTCCCTGATGTCATATGTTGCATGTTCTCTTTTTTTTTTTTAAGACATAAACCAACATAAAAAAAAAGGATGGATTTGTAGCATTTTGAAAAAAAACAAAAACAACTTTGAATTTATAATCGATAATATTGTTGTTTCATTTAACAATCATTGTTTAACATGTTCAGACTGAGCCAACAGACCATTTTAACATGATAAATTGAATATTAACAAAATGTATGGGTCTAGGTAAAAAAATGTCATTTTCATGAAAACTATTCAAATGGATTTATAGCGTTTTGGAAAAGAGCTCTTCATATATTTCTTTCTTCAGTCGAAAAGAAATTAAGGTTTTTGATGAAAACTTTCTAGGATTTGTATCCATATAGTTAGCTCCAATGGACTCCAAACGGTTGAAGGTCAAAATTACAGTTTCAGTGCAGTTTCAAAGGGATATAAACGATACCAGATGACGAATAAGGGTCTTATTTAGCGGAACGATTGGTCATTTAAAAAAAAATAACAATGTATTTGCTTTATAAACACAAATGCTCGCCTGTTTTCGATGCGCGTCCCAGACTTCACGTAATATGTAATGACGTTGAAAATGTCACACTTGACGTATGCGCCATCTCATCTTCTCTCCAAGTTCAAAATCGTCCAACATCGTTGTTTTACCTTGTAAACTCGTAGAGTTGTAACTCCCTTTTTTGTAAACGGCGTTTGACTTAGTATTTGCACATTCAATTTAAATTAGAAAGTGAACTAATCCTTTAAAAGGACATTTCTACTTTTTGAAAGGACTGTGAATTGATGGAATGCGTCACTGAGGTGTGAGACTTCTTACCGAGAGTGTCTTTCAGGTTTTTCACTAGTGAGGTTTACTTCAGACTGTTTTTGCGCTCAACATAATTAGAGGGGACATAGCCGGTGCGGTTGGATGTGTTGCGGACTCTCCACCAGGTCTTGGAATCATCCAGCAACCACAGGCGCTCGTTCTTCCGGATGTCCAGTTCCTGGTCTTGCTGCGCTGTGTAGTCCCACTTGGCTATAACAATCACTTCCTCTGTCATCTTTCATCGAGTCCCACTGCCAGAAGAGAGAAAGAACAAATGATATGAAATAGACGAGCAAAATCTCCATTAAGAAATTGGCGAGAACCTAAACCGTTTAATAAGTGACAAACTGACCAACTATAACATTCATTAATTTCCAAGGAAAGTGTAGAGATCAGATTGAAAATTGCCTTACATTTGTCCTTAAAAAAGGTCTGGACCTTCTCCTTTAATAAGACATTAAGTCAAGCCTCTATGACAAATGCATGACTCAGACGAGAGACAGACATGATTACATATGCTCTATTTAACACATCTTGATCTGCAGGTGAGCTCACACTCCCTCCACCCAATGCGTTTACCAGAGGGAGGAAGAGAATAGCTGGAGAATGTGTGATATACTGGATGATACAGTAAGTACAGTAGTTTGGAGGATACAGTAATATTTCATTCAAGAGCTTAAAGGTGATAAATAGTAAGCCATTCAGGTTCATTTCCCTGAAAAATGTAAACACTTGGCTCTGTAGTGCTATCAAAACTTTGCTGCTTGTCTGAAGAGGTGTGTTCCCTGTACAATAATGCAACTCAATGTTAAATGTATCATTGGTGAATTAACTGTAACTGAAACAACAGTAACTTTGAACCAGCCATTTAAACCAGGTTATCTTCTTAAATGTAAAATTAAATTTGTATGTATATATATATATATATATATATATATATGAGAAAGATGTTGCATTCCAAACGATGCACTATACACTTAAACTATGCATTATGTCAGGGTTTCCCAACTCTGGCCCTCGAGGTTCACTTTCCTGCAGAGTTTAGCAACAACCCTAATCAAATACACCTGAACAAGCTACTCTAAAGCCCTATTCGCACGGGATTAGTATTACCTGGTGACCTCCAGTCATTTTTTATAATTGCAGAGGTTGTCTGTGATCTTAATACCGTGCGAATCGGCCATGTCTGTAATTTGTAAAGTAAAAATTCCCCCGCATATGACCTACCATATTTCGCCAAACACCGAGGTCCTGTGATAATATTAGTCCTGTGCGAATCGGCATTTCTGTGATTTGGCCAGAGTTTGGCGGGTCGTATATCATTTTTCGAGGGTTTTTGTTTCCGGTGTAATTTATTGTCCATCTTTCGTGAAGAATGGAGCTGCGTTTGAGTGTTTGGGTAATTTCAAAATCACACATGGTCCCCAGATAATACTAATCCCGTGTGAATACATATTAAGTCTTGGGGATTACTAGAAAGTCAGGCAGGGGAGTTTGATCAAGGCTGTAGCCTTAACAGCTAGAGTTGAGAACCCCTGCATTATGAACTCTACCATCAAGTGTATGAAAATGATAAGGTTATTTTGTCATCCAATATCACAGTTTGATAGCCCTTTTCTTCTGCTATGTAAAGAAAGCCGTGACAGTTCATTGCATGAGATGTCCAACATTCCAAATTGTATTTTTGCTCATTGATAATGTCTTTTTTCCCTTGGCATATTAAGTGTGCATTTTTGGTATCTTATTTGGCTCCCCTTGACTAATTTTTTGTGTCATTTTTGAGTAGATTTTTTTATTTGGTTCCAACAATTTATTGTGTGCATTATGACATTATATCGACTTGTTCTGTAGATATCAGTTCTGGCCATTAAAAACCCATATTGGTTGACCACTAAAACTGATATAAACATCCTCATTCCATTAAACAGTGAGACCGGATGCATCTAAATATAGCTGACAACAGCACTAACAAGCCTAAGAAACAAAGCAAACAATGAATCTGAGGATTTAGTAAGATAGTATGAGCAATAAAAATCAAGCGAGGCAGAAAAGCATTTTCACAATGGATAAGCCACTTAATCCATGCCATTGGTCTCATTAAATAAACAGCTAAACCGTCGGACAGAAAAGCCATTAAAAATGACTGAGACTGTCAAAGTCTGAGCAGAAGTTTTCAAAATACACGGAGCACTCTTGTTCCTCCGAGCAAAATGACAGAAATGATAGTAGGCAATTGCTAAACCCTTAAATGAGTAAGTAGGCAGGTTTATTGGCATGGCCGATTTTAAATGCCTAGCCCGAGAGTTGAGAGCGAGCTGCTGAAGGATTAAATATGCACTGAATAGTAATGGACTGATTAAGTATTGATGGTGTTTCAGGCAAGCGCACTTAAAGCTCTGTGCTCCTGCTGAGAGAGGCTTTAGGCATGGCTACTAAGTCAAATGCACAGCCATTAGAAGAGAAGGGCAGACCTAGTGAGTCTGAGAGGGTATGTGCATGTGGGTGTGTATGCGTGAGCAACAGCTTTCATTTCACGCTTTGCCTCCAACGCACATGTGACGCATGATCCCATATGCATAGCTTTCTAGTTTCTGAATGTTGTAGTGAGTCTATTCTTTACTTCACTTGTAGTATTTTTTACCACTCCTTATGTTTATGTGTCTGTAGCTGTTTCCATCACTCTATTTTAATGCACATTTTGAAGTATCGAGTGATGTAAACGCCAAATTTTGGGAAAAAAATCCCCTAAAGGGTTAATCAGATGCCCATTTTCCACAAGTTAATATGATTATTTAGGGTCTTAATGAAAAGTCTAACATACTTTGGTTAAAATTTCTCAATTGTAGTGTAAAAAACATATTTTTTTTTCCTGCCAAAATCAGCTCTGTTTTCAGCAAGCCATTAAAGTACATGTTGCTTTAAATGCTAATGAGCTCTGCTGACCCCGCCCCTCTCTTCTGTGGGGTGACGAGCAGACTGTAAACTCCAGCCGCGAAACTGGCTAACTAGCACGTTATTAGGTAAGGCGATTTGCAAAGATTCATAAAAAACCCTTATACTCACTTCTTCTGTAGATGAAGCTGGTTCATTAATGATTCACACGAACATAGATGCATTTAGGCAGATCGGGATTGGCGCATTCCCTTCAAAGCGAAAGTAACGTTAATCCTCTGCGTCTTCAGCAGCTCAGATGTTGGGAGTAAATGACGACTGCTATGTTCATTATTACATCCAACAACAAAGCACCTCAATAGCTTAATTGGAGACATCTTGTCTTCCCTTACACCAGAGTCGACACAATGGCGGACAGCTCTCAGCTCACTCAGGGCGGGTCTAATGTAAGACGGCCTTGTTAGTCAACTATCATGGGAGTGGCCTGTACAGAACTAAGTCATTCTGGCATGAATCTCAGAACAGCCTGATTTGAGAAAGGGGGTTTTAAAATAGGGATTTTTTTTAAAAAAAACACTGGCTAGATTTTTCTAATTATAGGATGGATGTGTACATCCAAACTAACTCAGCTCTTCATGCCCACCTCCGTCTGTCAGTGTAACATCAGCTTCCTGACAGACAGGCAGCTGCTAGTGAGGCTGGGAAAATACACATCTAGTACCCGTACGATCAGCACTGGAGCTCCTCAGGGCTGTGTTCTCTCCCCACTGCTCTTCTCCCTCTACACCAACGACTGCACATCTAAAGACCCCTCTGTCAAACTCTTGAAGTTTACAGACGACACCACAGTGATGAGCCTCATTCAGGACGTTACCGGGTCTGCTTACATACAGGAGGTTAATGAGCTGGCTCTCTGGTGCAGTCTGTCTTGACAACCTGGAGCTCAACACGCTCAAAAGTGAGGAGACGATCATGGACTTCAGGAGAAACCCCCTGCTCTCCCCCCACTTCCCATCATGAGCAGAACTGTGACTGCAGTGGAGTCATTCAGGTTCCTGGGCACCACCATCTCCCAGGATCTGAAGTGGAACAATCACATTGTGAAAAAGCCTTCGCCAGCTGAGGAAGTTCAACCTGCCACAGGAGCTGCTGAAACAGTTCTACTCTAACATCATCAAATCTGTCCTCTGCACTTCAATAACTGTCTGGTTTAACTCAGCTGCCAAATCTGACCTCAGAAGACTACGGAGTGTAGTCCGGACTGCTGAGCGAATCATTTGTGCAACCCTCCCCACTCTCCAAGAGTGAGAAAAGAGTGAGAAAAAGGGCTGGCAAAATCACTCTGGATCCCTCACATGCAGCACACTCCCTTCTTTGAACTAGAGGTCGACAGATACGGGTATTTCTCTGCCCGATGTCGATATTTAGAAATCAGGGTAGCCGATGGCCGATATATGATGCCGATTTTAACTCAATAATAAGAAGTAAAGTGATACATAAAATTGCTTAAATTAAAAATGTATTAAACAAAACAAGTCTCTCCAATCAGTGTACTTGTATAATTTTTTATAAAAAAGTATGTATACATTAAATAGTAAATATGTGAAAGAAACAACAAAGAAATGCTGTGTTGTGTATCTGGTTTTCAAACGAAGGCATACAAAATCAATTTCATTTATCTTTAAATTAAAATGCTGTATTTCATAAATGCAAATATGGCAGCTCAAAGGCAGAGCTCGTTTTCTTTAAAAGCGGTCATTAAATGACAGTTCAATTAGGAAAGAGTAAATCAGTCATTCCAATCTGCTGGCTGTGAGCTTCGGGTTCATTCATTACCTGAAGCGCGTGACCCCACTCGCTGTGTTTCGGTACAGAGCGGGAAAGAGAGCCACGGAGGACAAGGAGCTGCTAAATGAGATTCTCTAAGGGAGAAAAAGGTGGGGAGAGCAGGCCAAATCTGGTCACTAAACACTTAGTTGAAGAATGCAGATGGGTAAGAAAGGGAAAGATGAAAGACATGACGATAGGGATGATGAATACTCAAATGTCGTATCTGTTATTTGGCATAGATACTAAATTGACACCACATGCTATAAATAAACAATGTAGGTTACTTGATAAAAATAAACCAAGCTTGCCAATGGATTCAATAATTATCCATTAATATCATAATAAGTGGCCGACCAGTATCGTTTTATGATGGCCGATGGCAATATATTAAGAGAGCAAGGTGGACGATAACTGATAAAGCTGATATACGTGATATTATACCATTTAATTTAGAAAATAACACATGCATAACAATTGCTGCAATGATATGTATATTTTACATAACATTTTACATAGCTCAAATCAAATAAATAATAATATAAAAAAAATAAGTAAAGCCTCCATAGCCTCCAAAGCTCTTGAGCGATCAATGCATTTTATTGATACAATTGTGGGCAGCACAAAAAAGTTTGTTCCTGAATGCCTGTCTGCGGCCGCAACATGATCTGTGTGTGTGTGTGTGTGTGTGTGTGCGTGTGTGTGCGCGTGAGATACAGTGAAGACAGCGCATTAGTTTACTTTTCTGATATTTATTTATATTTTAAATGTAGAGAGTACGTTAATTTGTGCAATGATAACCTACCCGCAATGTTAAGATGATTATTTAATATATTAATATGAGTACATTACAATATACATTTATTAGAATGAGTACATTATTATTTATGGGCTTAAAAACAAGATGCAAATAATCAGAATATTTTACCTGCTGGGAAGTGCCCAATGTAAATATTAAACATATGCCATTACCTATATTGTACTGTGGTACAGTTATGGAGGCCTTTCATAATGCAGAGGTCAACTGCTGCTCTGCCAATAGTCAGCAAAGGCTCTGTAGTATGCAGTGTTTAATAAACCGCTGTTTTACTAAATTATTCTGAGGTGAAATTCATCCCTACGCAACACCGGTTACATCACATTCCCCCCACCGTTGTTTAGATTTTTTTATAGTAATACAAATTATTTCATTCAGTTAGAGGACACAATTAAAACTGAACGCGGCTGCTCAATGCAGAGGACTGAACGAACGACAGTCCCACATCACAGATCAGATTTCATTTATTACGTGAAGAGAGCTGACTGACAAGAAGTGTGAGGTGAGACGGACAAGACCATGGCGGAAGAGTTTCAAAACTAAATGTAAAAGCGCCCGTTTTACCCGGGGTTAAAAGCTGTGTTTAGAACGATGATAACCCGGGGTTAAGCGCATTGTGAAAAGCCCTTGATGGGTGCTGGACAGCCTAATCTTTACACTGGTCTGTCTTACGACCAACTAATCCACACATTTTGTTAAATACCCCAACTGGATTTTATTTATAGATAAATTATAATAAATATTTTTTTTTATTGATCATTATAGATTTAGTGAGTTATTAATATATAATAATTCTCAAACCATCTTTCAAGACTTTATGCAGAAAAAAAAACTAGATGTCTAGAAAAACGAAATGTTCAAGACTAGATGACACTGCATGCAATTTTCTACAACAGTAAGAACCGCTATCAGAACAACTGCCACATTCATCTTCAAAACGGCACTGAAATGGAAAAATTAAGCACAGAGAATGATAACTTGAGATGATGTTTGCAATACCATCTGCTGAGATGAGATTAACAACTTTAACAGAAGCTTTTTTGTAGAAAAAAATTGATGAAAGAATGGATATCAGCATCTGATATAGCCATGCGTCTACTTATTAAGCACTACGTTGCTATCATCACTCATTGGTTCAGCGGATCAGGACAGAATCGTGGTCATTGTGTCAGAGGACGCTGTTAAAGGTCACATCCATCTCCTTCCTCTCTGTCCTCTTCAGAGAATAGAGAAGGTCTCTGTCCCGGCAGCGCAGTGATAGATGACACTCATTTAGCTAATCGGAGCCCCGCCCCTGTAATATCCACACAGCTTAGCCCACCTCCTTAATAATCAAGTTAAGAAGACCGATGGCTCTGCCGCGGGAAAGCAGATCAATCCTCAAGGCTCAGCGTTCGCTCAGACGCCGGAAAGCTGCTTGGTAATGATCAATCTTACCCGGCTCACTGTCAGCTTTACGCTCACTTACACGTGCGACGGGAGAAAGCCTTTTAACCGAGAAGATACAATTAGCCAGGTTATAAACATGTCTCACCACGGGCAGAAAAACAGTCATACTCCACTTCGTATAAATAGTTCAGACTTGCAAACAGAGTCTTTCTTACATCCGGCGGCCATGATGCAATGTCTGTTAAGACAAGAACAGAAGGAAGTCACTCTCTGACCTTGAATTGATCTATCCTCGGCCAAGATGTGTTCCCATAGTCCAGATGCACTTAGCACTCTGGGCCCTGCTCTCGAGGGACTAAAAGCATTTAATACGACTAATACATCCGCTAGGCAAATGTCAAGCTCACATTCGCTTAACCCAACTAAACATGTCTCGCACGCAAAGCAGTCACCAAATATCTGTTTAAATGTGCAGATTACATAACAATTCATGTGTTATTTCAATATAACTCCATTCAAATAAACTCTAAATGTGTTTCCAAATTATATCAAATTAATTCAAGGTTTACATTATTTTTTAGTGATGGTGAAGTGCTGGTTTAAAAGAAACCAGAATTTTACTCATTTTTTTTTGCAATTTGCCAATTAGACCTGCACTTTTGATTTTAATTATGCTTCATATACATTATATTAATCAGCAAAGAGGGGGTAAACCTACTGTTTAAATCACTAAACTCAAATATTCATTGTTTGTAGTAACGCGCAGATGCAGGTAGACTAAGTCACACATGCGACGATCACCTCTCTCTCTCTCTCTCTCTCTCTCTCTCTCTCTCTCTCTCTCTCTCTCTCTCTCTCTCTCTCTCTCTCTCTCTCTCTCTCTCTCTCTCTCTCTCTCTCTCTCTCTCTCTCTCTCTCTCTCTCTCTCTCTCTCTCTCTCTCTCTCTCTCTCTCTCTCTCTCTCTCTCTCTCTCTCTCTCTCTCTCTCTCTCTCTCTCTCTCATCTTTGTCTGAAGCGGGCAGAATGCTAGAGATAACGAACTTCGTGTCAGGTGGTCCTTGCCTTCACCTCGTGCATTAAAATCTTTTATTTCACAATGAGAACAGGTTGGCTAGCCGTGCATTATCCCTTATGTATACTCTTTAACTGCTATTTTACGGCAATATTTAAATGACGCCCTGGTGTCATTGTGCCCTAAATGGCGCACCCAAAATGGTCTCACACTATCGACTTCAGACATTCGCTGGTGTAAATAAAGGATCACTGTTTGGTTCCTCTGTCATAGTTAATCTAGTGTGTGTAGTAGCCTCCGTGTCTCTGATGATCACGTCATTTTAAGCTGGTGCACCGCCGCTAGTGTAACTTTATTTTATCTTTACGCAAGCTTTAACAGTTCTGTTCCGTGCAACAGAAACACTCGGTTTAGCGGAGCTTTTACGATTAATTAACCGCAACTTTTTAAAACGAGGTTAATAGTAAAACCGGTTAATCGCTGCATCCCTACCCCTGGGCTGTATTTATTTGATCAAATAAATGAAAATACTTCCAATTAGAAGAACTATTCTATATTTTTAAATATTTTATTAAAATGTGATTTATTTATTCTTGTGACGCAAAGCTTACTTTTTTTCAGCATACATTACTTCAACCTTCAGTGTTGCATAATCCTTCAGAAATCATTGTAATATTCTGATTTGCTGCTCAAGAAATATTTTTATCAATGATGATAAATAATAGTAGTACTGCTTCATATAAAAAACAACAAAAAAAACAGCAAGGTTACATTAAATTACACATTAACATTTATAATGTTACAAAATATTTACT
Organism: Schizopygopsis pylzovi; assembly: GCA_027422435.1. Classification (NCBI taxonomy): domain Eukaryota; kingdom Metazoa; phylum Chordata; class Actinopteri; order Cypriniformes; family Cyprinidae; genus Schizopygopsis; species Schizopygopsis pylzovi. The sequence goes on from CM049827.1 coordinate 30,963,448, forward strand.
TTTCATCAAAACTCATAACATCCTATTAATTAAAATTCAACAAAAATATTAAGCAGTAAAAATCATTATTAACAACTGAGCACCAAATATGCAAAGAATGATTTCTGCAGCATCGTGTGACACTTAAGACTGAATTAATGGAAAATGAATTTACTGGTAATAATGTGAATTAGTATGTGCTATAATCTCTATGTACAATCCATTTTATGTGGGGGGGGGTCTAAAAACTTTGTGTACTGTTGCTATACAAATAAATAAAAGTCATACTCATACAAGTCAACTCATTCTCTTTAAAAGCAATTTCTCTTCAATCTCTTTAATATAATTTGCTGCAATATCCTGAGAAGAAAAGAAGAAACAAGAGCAAAGAGAAGACGGCAAGCACAAAAATAAATGAAGAAAGATTGGGTTAAAGATGTACCCTTGCTTTCCAAAAATATATAGCCTGGCCTTCCCCCTCAAGAGGGAATTTAGAGTGGGACTTTAAGAAAGGCTTCTCTCCAGCTGCATCAGCACTCTACAGAGCCTCTCCGGAGCTCTTTACCCAGCACAAAAACACCGGGACGAGGGGAAAAGAGCGAGCACAAAGAAAGAGAGAAAGGAATACAGAGGTCCCACCAGATTCTTCAGTGCAGAGGTTAAGAACGAATCTACCAGTCATCTCTTTTACGCTTTCCTGGCCTCTTTTGGATTTCTGTCATGTCTGTAGCAACAGTGGACTGCCACATTCATCTCCATTCAGCAAACATCTCCTGGCACTAATACAGACGCATTCAGGAGCATTCAAACACGCTTGAGAATTAAGCTAATGTGGTGGAGTGTGAAGCATGGGGACGGAGTAAATTTGGCCCAAAGTGAAAGCGTTAGAGAAATCAGGTCGGGATCTTTAATAGGCAGAGACATGTGCTTTCCCATTGCTGGTGTTAATGATTAGTCTGAACCAGCAGTCCACACATCGCACGCCTCCCACGAAAGAACTCACACACACGCCGACCAGGCTGCTCTGATCTCAGAAACACAAGACATTACATCCTAAACACTGAGAAATGGACGAGCAGCTGGAAATAGAAAGTGGCGAGAAGGAATCAAGTTAGACAGTCACATGGCGAGACCGGTTTCAAGCCGGTTATTTGTGAAAATAAGAGACTTAGGAAGATGATGAAATGCCGGTGAACTGTCAAAACCAGTTACGCTAAAGGATGACTTTACTGATTTTACATAGGGACAAAGCACCTGCATGAATCTGTATTCAAAAGGTCAAAGAATAAAGGTGAAAGTGTATAAAATTTGTAAGATTTACAGTAACTGCCACAAAGAACACATCCACGTGGTGTGCTATAGGAATTGTGCTTTTCATAAATAATATATTATAAAACACCGATATAATCACTGATGCTGATTGATAAATGCTGTCCTGTTAAAATACACAATCTAAGATGCTTAATATCAGCTTTACTGTGTGTACACTAAATCTAGAAACAAATCTATATATACATATCTATACACATACATAGATACACACACACACACACTAATTTATAGAGCAAAACATACATGCATATACATATATACACAAACACACACACAGGCACACACACACACACACGCTTATAAAATACATATTTATGCTCTTTGTGTTGCTCACCAAAACTAGTCTGATTAATGAGTAAGTCATCATGACATGAGCATGTAGCTGCAATAACAGTTTGACTATGACACCAACACAACCAGAGGTGGAAAGTCCAGGGGTCAGAAAGAAAAAGTCTCGCCATATGTTTATTCCACTCATGAACTCAGCCGGCTGATTTCACTAATTATCTCTACCTCCTAGCTGAAGAACTGAGGAGGATTTTACTTTCTGAACCTGGACTTTCCAACTCTGAACACAACCTTCTCACAATGCTTAATTATAACTGATTTGTGAGATGACAATAAAACACAATAAATCATGGCAAATAAATCATTGCAATGATCTGTCACTGTAAGGTTTTTGGAGATATTTATCCTGAAGCTGATCCCTCATGCTGTTGATGAGTTCCCATTGGAGCACCATGATTAACAAAAGTACTGTTTTCTGACAATATATGCCAGTTCTAATGTTTTATCAAATCGATTGTTTTCTGTAATTTTAGGATGTGCTGTATTTTGCTGTAACATGGCAATAAAAGATATGCAAGGGGCTCAGAACTCATGAGAAAAGAAAACTATTTTACAAGTTGATTTCATGTGAATTTATATGCTGCAATTTATACAAAATAATATACATATTGTAGAAAAAAGTAAACATGAAGGTCTAGATCTAAGCTAGACAAAAATGTATGTATTCACATTATCCAATTTGTAAAATAGCTACAAATTGCCATGTTGATCTGATCCAAATAAGGTCTCACATTTCTTGGTGCCACAATAATATCTATGACTCACCAGTTCGGTTACAAATATGCAGTGGTGGTCAGTAACGAAGTACAACTACTTCGTTACTGTACTTAAGTACATTTTTCACGTATCTGTACTTTACTGGAGTAGTTTTATTTTGAGTAACTTTTACTTTTACTTCACTACATTCCAAAGCATAAGATCGTACTTTTTACTTCACTACATTTCATAAAACATATCGTTACTCACGTGATACATCACGTGCTCCGAGACGCAGAAGCGGTGTCTGATTCATGAACAAACTGATTCTTTTCAATGAACCTGTTCAATCGGTTCGCAAATCGCAACAAACGATTCATTCACAAATTGCTATGATCCATTGCACTGTTCTGAGTCGAAAACTCACTGATTCAAATGATCCGTTTAGAGCGAGTCTTCAGTGAACTGAACTCACAAGTAAAGAACCGGGAGATCTCGTGAGCGCGCGCTACTGATGCTGTGAAAAGTACGTTACTAATGTCGAATTTTAGGATTCATTATTGTAACTGAAAATAATATTTAGGTCAAAACTGTCAGTTGTTTGTGAACTAAATCTACTGTAAAGGGTGATCTATTTAAGCCCACTGAAATGCTTGAATGCAGACAGATCAACATCAGTGTCTCTAACGTTATGTTTTAGGTCAAAAAACAAAACATAAAAATAACACCGATTAAATAAAATAACTCATGCACGTTCATATTCCCCGCTGCTCATGCACGTTCATATTCCCCGTAACGTTCGGTTCGCAGTTTTATTAAAATGCTATGCATTTAGACCTATGTGACGTCGTTTTTATATTGTTTATCAACAGTATACATTTTTATATTGTTTAGATCAACTAGCCGAGTAGACAGATATGAATGTTTATTCATAACCATACTGAAACGAAGTAAATATCGTTAGCTGATGCTAACTGTCTAGCTAACAAGCTTGCTGGTGTTAAGTTGAGGAAATGTTTAGATATAAAGTCCAAATATCTTTATTCAGACACCTAGATAGATTCCATCTGAGGGAAAAAGAAAGGATGTGATGTTCAGAACATAGTAACTACAGTAATTATCAGAGTGGGAAGTGATGCCCTCTGGGGGCATTTGGCCAGGGGTGTTTTTACACCACAGACAAGGTTTGAGAAGAAAAAAAAATCATTATGAAAATATAATTAGATTTTCCTTAAAATGTTCTTCCTAATTTCAGGCCTAATTCTCATGTCATATATAACTGACGTTCTGCAAAACAACAAGTTCTAAAACACTTTTTTCTTCTGGTGAAAATGAGATGGTGAAATCTGTTTTCTCTCAGGTACATGGCAGTGTAAGCTTCACAGTGAACATTACTACATCACTCTCATCAACGTAGTCCATATCAACAAAATATATATCTTGACTCTATATAGTGGTTATTTTGGGAAAAACCCAGGTATTTTGGGCAGTATGATTATAAAAATATGTGCTAATATAAAATTAAATAAAGTAGTCTATATAAAATTGCTAAATAAATCTGTCTATCAGTACTTTTTTACTTAAGTACATAAAAAAATGGAGTACTTTTGTACTTTCACTCGAGTAAAATTGAAAAAGCAGTACTTTTACTTTTACTGGAGTAATATTTTACTATACGTATCTGTACTTTTACTCAAGTACTTGATCTGTGTACTTTGTCCACCACTGCAAATATGTCACATTTATTGTATCAACTGATATCCAAAGCAAACAACAGCGTCCTAAAGTCCAAACTGCAGTGCAGTGGGCTGGGCTTGCGGTGACACATCCTGTAATGTCTCTGATGAGGTTAGCGGTTGCTTCTCTTCAGTAAGCAATACAAGCAAATGAATGACTGTTTGACTGCTTGGTGACGCCATCCAAGAAGCCTTTACATGACTGGGATTAAAGCATATGGCTAATAGTGAACAGATTTCCACTGATGTCCTGCTTTCCGTACAAACATTTGATCACAATGACTAAAACAAATTAAAATAAAGAAAATCAGTGACTGACTGAATGACATGACTGGCGCATGACTTTCAGCAAATCCCGAGGTGATGTGATTGCATGCAACATTTTTCTTACAAACAACAACCTTGTTTGTGTCAACCAAATCATGACTGTTTCTGTCATCACTTTGCATAATGAGAACGATCTGAATTAAGACTTGGAGTGCAGTGAAAAAACACGGAAAGCTAGTTCGTCTTTGATGTCAGTCCTCAACGTTATTCCAGCAGTGCTTTTCCACAAATCAATTCAGCATTGTTCAGCAAACAATATTCCCATTGTTCAACATGCATCTCAGACGTCTGAGTAATAATCTAAAGAACCCCCCCGATCCTGAATGACCCCTGAGCCCTCACATAAAGAAAAACCCACACAAATATGCACCAGTCAAAATAAATCTTCATTTTCATTTGAATCCTAGTGAAGTCCTTCATCTCTTTTACGAATCATCTATTAATAAATGCTAATTAATCTAATTAATTATCATATCCATTACCATGCAAAAATCTTCAGAGTTGTCATGATAGAAATATTATGCATTGGGTGTGCAAAATGACATTCCTTCCAGCTGGTGGGTTTTCTGAATGACCACATGACTACTACGTCCTAAACAAACTAAACAATTAGGCTAGTTTTGGGTTCCCCTGACCCAAGTGAGAAGACGACCTAGAGTTTTCACAATGTACGGATATAAATACATTTGTATTCAAAATCAAACAATTTAAACTTGACAAGGCATTTAAAATATGTAAAAAGCCAATAAACAATGCTAATTAAGGCCCAATCTACAAAAAATAAATCTAAAAGTAATCAACCTCACAAATCGACTAGTCAGTTTTTGGACACCTAGTTGACCTTCTTGACCTAGTGCTGCTCAATTAATCGAAAGCGATTGTCAGTAAAGCCGGTTCTGTAATCAGTAGTAAATCTCCATCACCTGCTTTCAGATACAGTAGCATTTAATACACAAGGCCGTAGTTCTCTGAAAAGCTATGCAATATCGCATTTATAATCGCAGACGATATAATCACAATTTTGAAATCGCTCTGCGATAATGACAGCTGTTTACATAGCGTCTCTGTGAACTACGGCTCTGTGTATTAACAAATGCTGCTCCATTTGAAAGCACGTGAAAATAATACCACATTTAATAACATGTTGTTACATGTTTTAAGTGTTTGAAAAATCCTTCTGTGAGATGATACGGCTTCTTACACAGAATAAGGCACGCAACATATTTCATGGTATTCTAAGCAATATACGCCTGTTGATTAGCATTGAATTATTATATACTTTATTATAATAATAAGAAAAACTCAGATAAACCATACATTGCCGTAGTCGTGTGTTTATTAGTCATGTTGAATCAATGAAAGCAGGTAAATCTTCTGTTTATCCAGCTGCAGCGGGACTTCTTCTGCGGGGGATATTTAGTTTCAGCACGAGAGCGCCCGATTTACTGCTGATCTCAGAACCCAGCTTCACTGACAAGATGCGCATGACAATCACAGCTTTTGCCTAATCGCGATTGTGATTTCATTTCGATTAATCCAGCAGCCCTATCTTGACCCATTCCTTATGCCAAAAAATGTTGGACTAATATAATGATACTGACTGCTTGCTTGTATGACCATGTGGCAAATGTATGATTATGATACGAAAATATATGAATATATACACTGTAAAAAAACAACAACTGTTGAGCCAACTTAAAATTTTAAGTCAACCAGCTTCAGCATATTTTTGAGTTTTTTCAACTTGTTGTTTTAAGTTTATACAACAAAAATAACTCAAATCTGCTGAAGCTGATTGTGTCAAAATTTTAAGTTGGCTCAACAGTTGTTGTTTTTTACAGTGTAAGATATGCTCAATGAAGCTGCTGAATTGGGGAGAATTCATGGGCAAAAAAGGTCCATTGATCACTGTTAATAAAATATGTTTCAACCAGATCTCACACAGAAGTCACATCCAATACAAGCAGCTTTCTGTTGGTAAGCGTGGCGAGTTCGTATGACCAACGTGAACCCGCTGCAAAATCTGCACAAACTTCCAGACTGTGAATTCCTATTGGAATGACTGGATTTTACCCACAAAAATATTTGGAATAACAGTAAAGGACTGTGATTACACCTTAATAGAGAAAATGGAAAGATTAAGATGACATTTAAACATCCATCACTTGTTTCCGGAAACACGTGAACACTGCCTTTTATTCCGTCACACGGGAATGTGGGTAACCTTCTTATGTCATAGGTCTGACAGCTCTCACGCTCATCTCCCCAGAACAGATCACCACACAACACGGATCTCCTTTCCCGCGCGGAGCATTCTCACTCAGCCTTTTCCCTTCTTTCTTCCATCCTTCCTTAAGAGTAAAGGCCATTGTTTGCTGGTTCCAAACCCTCTCTGAAGCGAGGGACAGACTGGCAGACGGGTGTTTGGAGCTGAACAGAGAGAGGAGTCTGAGCCTACATAAACTGAAACAAACGGGTTTTCCATGCCCAGCACACCAGAGATGCACTGAACAGGTGGTCCAGAATGGAAAATGATTGCTCAATCTGTAAAAATTAGGAATTCTGTAAATTGATTATTTTCTTATCTGAGCCTTGAAAAATGAAGCAATTTCATATGATAGTATTGGCAGTATATATATATATATATCACAGTAGAAGTGAATTAAATGGAAGATATACTCTACGGTTCAAAATGTTGTCGTCAGTGATTTTTTTTATGCTCCCCAAGGCTGCATTTATTTGATCTAAAATATGGAACAAATATTCTGAAATATTATTTCAATTTAAAAGCACCATTTTCTATTTTAATATAAAATGTAATTTATTCCTGTGATGCGAAGCTGCATTTTCAGCATAATCACTCCAGTTCTCCAGTGTCACATGATCCTTCAGAAATCTATGCTCCTCACAAAACATTTCTAATTATTACCAATGTTAGAAACAGTTGCACTGCTTTGGAAACAGTGATGCATTTGAATAGAAAGTACATTTAACAGAACAGCATTTATTTGAAATAGAAATCTTATAAATGTCTTTGTCACGTTCAATCAATTTAACGCATCCTTGCTAAATAAGTATGTTTCTAAAATCTATTTGAAAAAGTTGTATATAGATTACAATGCTTTAAAACAAGATTACACTCATCCCCCTCTTATTCTGCTTCTTGTCTCAATACAAGTGGTTGTATTGGTTTTGCTCTTCTGAGATTCCTGCACTTCCTTCAAACGACTCCTAATTCTTTCATGCTGCTTGTTTGCTCCTGAGAGAGGTTATTTATGTTATTTTCCTGTTTGTGAGCTCAGCAATATTCCCAATCCTCTAATAATTCAGAATGCAGTGATATACGGAGAACAAAAGCTTTGAAGTATAACCCAATTCTGATGTCTGTGTTCTCCCTAAAGAAACAGAGTTGTGTATCTGTATGTATGGTTTATTCACAGGAAATGTCACAGAGAGGTCAAAGCCCACACGTGTGGGAACACTTGCTCTATGGCACGTTATCTCCTTCAGCTCCACTACTGGGGTCACATATCACACAACAGACCAGATATTGTCTCAAATCTACAAGCCCATCTGTTCTACAACTCAATGCTGACATGCATTTCTGACATGCTGATATTAATTTTCAACTGAGTCTGTATCTATTATAAAATGTGGGTGAACTACAAAACAAATAAACATCATATAGTTTAGATATTTGCTTCTGTTAGTTTTAACTGATCTAGAAAACCAACTGTGCTCAAGCTACACTAAACATTCTTTCATTACAGCATCCGGCATGCATTACAAATTCAACTCAGAGATGCATCCCTCCCTGTGGTGTTTATTTCCTCAGTAGTTTAAAGTCACTAAACAAATCTCATCCCGATGCATCGCCCCAGGGTGTTTTCCATGTGAATCTGAATACAATCCATCAGTCGGTTTCCTCAGTCAAAGACAAAGCTGAACACAGACATTTCACAAGGCTGAAAAACAAGTCAAAAATAATAATACTCATAGTTTAACGTACAAAACTAAGAGTTTACACTGCATCAAAGAACACTAAGAATCCATTGATTTCAATGGGGACGGTGCATTACAAGGACATAGAGGAAAACGAAAAGTTTGTGAACACTCAGGAATTTGACTCAATGTTGAAGAAATTCAAACTAGCTGCAACATGCAAAGACAAAAGAATTCATTGACTAAGAAGTGGCAGGTCTAACTTTAAGAACGAACTATGGCTTAATGACAATCCATCCATGAGAAAGACAACACAAATTATTTCAAAAATCTAGTTTAAAACACTAACAAATGTCTCAGAAATATATAATGAGTCTTTGCATTGGTTTTAGACTAAATGTAATGATACTAAAATGTCATGTGGTGTAACCAAGTTAAAATACACCTTAATCATTAAAAATAAAAAAATATTTTTTACCTATTTTCAACAAATACCAAAAATGCATTTATGCAAGTATTACATCAAAAGTCACATGACATTTCACTACCTAACCTAGCCTTGCCTTGTCATAAAAATATCAAATTATCTGATATTTTAGAAAGCTTAATAACCTTGAGAGGTTCTGCAGTCTTGCTATAACATCGTGTCCTGTTTTACACTCTTAAAAACAAAGGATTCACAAGAGGTTTTTTGCAGCGATGCCGTAGAAGCAGTATTTTTGGTTCCCCAAAAACCTTTCAGTGAACAGTTCTTAATTTTCTTTCCTTAGTTTGAAGAACATTTAATAATCAATTCATCTTTTTTCCACTATGAAAACCCTTTTGCACAATGGAAAACTCCCATGGTTTGAAATGTTCTTCATAGAACCATCAATGGCAACAAAGAATATTTATTTGTGTATTTTTTTCACAACACATTGAGCTGGGGAAAATAATTTTAATTCAGAACTTTGAAAACATGCTCTTATCAGAAGTTGCATTCAAGACAGCATTTTTAGTATATTTTTGAATGAACTCAGCCAGATATCACCTTTTATTCGTCAGTAAAAGCCCACAAAAGGTGATGCAAATGCGTCATTGGGCATCAGTGATTTATTTTTTACATTTACATTTATGTATTTAGCAGACGCTTTTATCCAAAACTTGTCAGTATTTATTTTTTACTCCAAGACTTTTGTTAAAACTACAGATCAATTTTTTAGCAAAAGTTTTTAGCAAAATGCAACCCCACGGCCCCTTTTCTCTGTTTTCTCTTATCATGTAGCACACGTTTACTTTATTTTATCTTGTTGTAGTTGTTGCAATTCTAGTTCACAGACACAGATCTTTCAAGCAATGAACTCCCTCTTTAAGCATACACAGACGAACTGTATGCAGGTTCAGTAGTGCTTTAAAAAAATCCTCCCTTTCTAAGTGAAAGTGACGTGACATACGGCCAAGTATGGTGACCCATACTCAGAATTCGAGCTCTGCATTTAACCCATCTAAAGTGCACACACACAGCAGTGAACACACACCCGGAGCAGTGGGCAGCATTAATGCTTTGGTGCCCGGGGAGCAGTTGGAGGTTCAATGCCTTGCTCAAGAGTCTCAGCTAAGTCGTGGTATTGAGGATGGAGAGTAGGGGTCGACCGATTATCGACGCCGATATTAAGCATTTTATATGATTATCGGTCATTTTCAAAACCCATGTGCCGATAAAATTATTTAATTTTGAAATGCGCTGTTTAGCTCTGATGCAGCCTGTTGGAACGCATCACTCTGTGGTCTAGAGCAGTCTCCGCCCACCGCACATCTGATTTGTTGGGAGCCACGAGTCTGACCAATCAACATGGAAGACTAAAGACACTCTCACACCGAAAGCGCTTGCTAACTGGAGCTGCTTCAGAGATCACGCATCAGTCGTCTCTCAAAGGCAGCAGTTGACAGCTGCTTAAGTTGCAATAAATCACAATCCACTACACTGAAGTTGAAAAACATTTTCTATTTAACATTATCTATTCATGGTTTCCGTGATGGGGAAAACACGGACAGAATCGTGGAATCCAGTCATATAAATGGAATTTACTGTATAACGCGGAGTCACAGAATTTGTCAAAGTTTGGATGAATTAATCAAAATAGGTCACTCAGTACACTTAAATTGACTCGCACTATGGACTAGTATCTGTAAACATTAAACTACAAAAAGACTATTCAAATATGAATTCTGCATGTTCTGCATGTCTCTGTATATGTGAATGGCACAGACGCATGGTTTTGTTACACACACACACACACACACACACACACACACTGAAATGCGCGATGCTTGCAGTGTTTTCAGCATCTGCCGTCTCACTAACTGGGGACATAAATACATGAACAACATCCCCAGAACTACTCCGAGAGTCACCTCATGAGCATTTGACCATTTAACTTGAGTAAAACGATCGTCATATCATATATACATAGGCTACAGAAACTTAAAAGCTCCTCATGGCAACCTGTCAAAATATAAGTTCGGTTTAGCCGAATATATTACTGTATACGTAATACAACTACAACAATTATTACAACTTTTGTTGAGAATAATCACACAATACGCTAAATACGTTTACTTTAAGTTTTACAAAATGTTTACAGAATGCTTCTGGGTGATCTCTGTACTTATGTTATTATTAATATTATTAATATTACTGTTTATTTAATGTTGTTGTTATTAACAGTTTTCAGAATTAAAGACATGTTTAAAAGCATTTAAAGAACGTTTTTTTGTCAGAGCTCTTGTTATTATTAATTTTGGCATTAATTTTCATTTTTACACCAGACACGTATATCGGTTCAAAATATCGGTTATCGGTCTACTTGATCTGTAATAATCGGTATCGGCCCTGAAAAACACATATCGGTCGACCCCTATTTAATATGCTATATCCATTCAAATGAAAGCTTAAGAACATTTTGAAGTAACACCAGACTTTAGTGCAAGTTACTATAGGCAAGGTACCTATACTGTACTGTACTATACTATAGGTAACACCTTTGTGGTGTTACCAGAAAAGACAGTAACACCACAGACAAATCAGCCTAAATCCAGACTTTTTCTAAAATGGAGGTTGCCATCATGATGATTTCAAGATCAGGGGACATTTTGGAAATATTAATAAGTATGTGTTTATAAAATATGTCAGAACTGCTAGTTATTAACACCACAGTAAACTTGCTGTGATCAAAAGGATATGTGGGGCACCAAGCACACCAGCAATGCCCTACAGCAGGGCATGCATAATAAAACAGACATGTTGAACAGCGCATGTACTAATCATACCGTTTACTCACACACACTGTCATCACAAAACCAGTACGGACAAAAATACAAAAGGCCCTTCAGTAAAGTGAGCCCTTTACGGAAAGGGCAGGATGTCACAGGTTTCTGGTTTGACCTTGCCTCAGCTACAGGCCAGGCCTGACAAGCTGTCTTCATGACTTCCACAGCTCCAGAGACAAACCGAGGCTAACCAGCTTTCACTAACCCACATGGCTCAGTTACACTGCACAAATGCAGTGCTATACAGAAGGGCTTCAGCACCTGTCAAAACAAACATGCCCGGCACACACGTCCGCTGTGTCAAACCAAAAGAGAACTCAGTCAAGCTGCACAATCAATTCTTTTACGAGACATTCAAGCCTGCCCACCAAATTAGGCCACTTTACTGCTCACAAATGCTCAGCTCGACCTGTTCGTGGTGTTCTGTGTGCTGTGGTGTATATCAAGTCACTGTGAGCGAAACGAGAACTATTAGAAATGTGCATAAGTGCTAGGGAATTGATTCATAGATTGGCTTCTTCAAATGTTTCTGCAATCTGTTCAACTAAATATATATATATATATATACACACAAGAGTCAATGGTTGCTGACAAGCTCCATACTGACAAAAAAAAAAAAAATCACCATTAAAGTATTATAAAAATGTCCATATGACAAGTCATATTCAAAGTATTCTGAAGCTGTGCAACAGCTTGTGTGAGGAACACTCAAGTTTCAGTTGTGAGATACATGATCTATCTATCTATCTATCTATCTATCTATCTTTTTTGCAACATCTAATGTGATGGAAATGAGCATCAGAATGATATCATTTTTTTCTGAAGCTTTAGAAACCACCATTCCCATAATTCCCTCTTTGACCCCAGACTGCAATGATCTTGGGATTACAAGTACAAGTTTCAAACTAAGATTTAGACAGACACGAATGAGATGCTAATTAATTTAATTGTATGGCAGGCAGCCCTAACTAGACTGGCCCGAAAATATACTTCAGGCTTTCAGTGTATGTATATGTGTGTGTGTGTGTGTGTGTGTGTGTGTGTGTCATCCAGCTGCTTCCACTGAGACAACTAACTAATGACTCACTCTGTGCCCCGCCGGCGACGTATCTACTGCATGCTTACATCCAGCTCTCACGTATACGCAGATAATATATGCTCTCACACACATGCTAAAACAAACATATATCTCACAGCTCTAAATCAGCACAGACATGAGTCTACCCACACACACTAAAAAGCCTGTGGTCTATTTTACATACTTGAGTACACAGAAAATAGGATACCTGCGATCCAAAGCTGGAGCAGGAACAAACATCTAAAGTGACAAATGCCTACAGACTAGGGCTGGGCGATATGGCTGAAAACTGTATCACGATATCAGTGTTTCATATCGGTCGATATCGATAATTATTGATATTTTTTATGACCCATTTAAAATAAGGACCAGGAGAAAAATATATTACATTTAAACATTTTTATTTTAAACTTAACCTTCCTCTGATCATAATCCCCTCAGTTATTAAGACAGAAATGTCAACAACCACGGAAAACTCAAATAATTAAAATGTAAACATAAGCCTAAAGTCACAATGAACATTTAACAATTATCTCTTAACATTTGTTGTTGGTTGAATACGGCTGTGCTCCAAAGGGTGAGCGCGGCTAAGGTGGTACATCAAGTTCGTGGTATTTCCAGTCGTAAGGCGGGGACGACGGTCTTGCATAATTTGCAGACGACACTGGTCTGACTACGGTCAGACTTATAATATCCAAAAAACTGCCATACTGGCGAGCTGACTTTTCCTCTTTTATTTACAATTTCCTCGTTCGCTGCGGCACTCATTTTCTGCTTATAAAAAGGAATCCAGCAGACCAGCACGAGACAACGATATGGCGCAACCAAACTGATACTGTTACATGATTGGCTGTTAGCGTGTCACTCCCTACGTTGCTAGGTTACCAGAGAGCGAGTGCCTTTGTTAATGCAACCAAACTTGCTTCGCAACCTCTGTTTTCTTCCGACGAAGAATACAAAATATCGAACGTTTTATCGAACACATTTTTTATTGATATCGATCACGTGTCTATCGCGATACATATCGTTATCGTTTTATCGCCCAGCCCTACTACAGACCTCATCTCATTTCTCTGTGTGAGTACGATACGAGCAGGGAGATGGCAGATAAACAGACAGTCCTGATCAAACATGGGGCTTCAAATCGAGCACAAGATTATGAGCACACATGCTGGGAATGGAGAAGAACGAGAGCCCGCAGCTGCGAGAGCTGGAGAAGAATTCATTCAGGAAGATTGAAGGCATATCTCTCTCCGGCTGAGGTAATGAAAAAGGGCTTGTGAACATGAGTCTTCTGGCTGGGAGAAAGGGGATTGTCAGAATAAGAGAGGAGAGGATGTTTTCCAGAGCCTGGCGCGATCATGGCAGTGCAGTAATAGGCCTACAGCCATAAATCTCAATCTATATCTAACAGCAGCGCTACACGCACACATACACGCACACAGATACATCTGCATTACTCTACACTGCGAGTCTTGGGGAAGCAAGACATGGGCGTACTGCAAATCTGCAAACAAATTATAAAAAGGAAGAAATTGACTACTTGTATTAAAATAAATGGGAGAAAGCACAACACTTAACACTTAGCTGTAGGAAATGGAAGTGCTGTATCATTAGTAGAGCCAATCACCTGTTTTACTCACTCATGAACACATTTAGCTGAACAGAGCTGATCGATCAAAATATTGTTTTGAAAAGAAATGAATACTTTTGTTTATCAAGGAAACATTAAATTACAAAAAATTGACATTGAAGACATTTATAATGTTACAAAAGATGTATATTTCAAATAAATGCTGTTCTTTCTGTTCATCAAAGAATCCTACAACTTAACAAAAATATTAGGCGGCACAACAATTTTCCACATTGATAAATGTATCTTGAGCAGCAATTCAGCATATTAGATTGATTTCTGAAGAATAACATTTACATTTAGTCATTTAGCAGACGCTTTTATCCAAAGCGACTTACAATTGGGGAGTACATAAAGCGATTGGGGAGTACATAAAGCGATTGGGGAGTACATAAAGCGATTGGGGAGTACATAAAGCGATTGGGGAGTACATGAAGCGATTGGGGAGTACATAAAGCGATTGGGGAGTACATAAAGCGATTGGGAGTACATGAAGCGAATGGGGAGTACATAAAGCGATTGGGGAGTACATAAAGCGATTGGGGAGTACATAAAGCGATTGGGGAGTACATAAAGCGAATGGGGAGTACATAAAGCGATTGGGGAGTACATGAAGCGAATGGGGAGTACATAAAGCGATTGGGGAGTACATAAAGCGATTGGGGAGTACATAAAGCGATTGGGGAGTACATAAAGCGATTGGGGAGTACATAAAGCGAATGGGGAGTACATAAAGCGATTGGGGAGTACATAAAGCGAATGGGGAGTACATAAAGCGATTGGGGAGTACATGAAGCGAATGGGGAGTACATAAAGCGATTGGGGAGTACATAAAGCGATTGGGGAGTACATAAAGCGATTGGGGAGTACATAAAGCGAATGGGGAGTACATAAAGCGAATGGGGAGTACATAAAGCAATTGGGGAGTACATAAAGCGATTGGGGAGTACATAAAGCAATTGGGGAGTACATAAAGCGATTAAATCTAAATTAATAACAAATTTAGATTTAACATAACAGGAATAAATTACATTTTAAAATATATTTAAATAGAAATAGTTATTATAAATTGCAATAATATTTAACATTATTGCCGTTTACCGTTTCTGATTAAATAAATCCTCTCTTGGATTTCCTCGATAAACAATTACAAGAGTTTGATAATTGTTTGATATAATGTTTATGAGGCAAAAGCGGAATGAAAGAGCGCTAGTCATTTATCCGGACCGTTTATCCGCTCAGCTCAAAGTTCAAACAGCGGCTCAATACCGATATCGACTGATATAAAGAAATGATCGTGATAACTTTTTGACATATCGCCCAGCCCTACCCTACGTTCAAGGCCCAGAAACGTAACAAGGACATTGTTAAAATAGTCCAGTGGTTCAACCTTAATTTCTGCTACGAGAATACTTTTTGTGCACAAAGAAAGCGAAAATTAACTATTTAGTTAATTATTTAAATAATTTATAAAACTAGTCGCATGGACTATTTTAACAATGTCCTTACAACCTTTCTGGGCCTTGCATGTGTTAGTTGAGTTGCTGTCTATGCCGGGTCTGAAAGCTCTCGGATTTCATCAAGAATGGATGTCTTACGGGTTTGGAACAACATGAGGGTGAGTAATTATTGACAGAATTTTCATTTTGGGGTTTACTAACAGTTAAATTGAAATTTCAGCAAAAATAACTATTGTTATATACAATGCTGTGACATCTGCTGTAAGATTCCATACCGCCCACCCCTCTGAAGACCTATTAAGCTCAGAGTACATCAAGCTTAACCAGAATCAGTGTGAAATTCAAAGGCGTTGAGGAATCCCTTCAGATCTACCATTTCCACGATAAAGCACTCAGGCGTGAGCTTTCTGATGACTTGTATGTGGTGTACCGCAGCTGTTCTGCTTGGCCTCTGCCCAATTAAACCCCTGTGTGATATGATCACCGGTACCATAAACCCCCCTTGAACTGCTGGGTTTGGCTCTCCCTTCATCCTCGCTCCATAAGCAGGTCTCTTATGGCACACAGTATGGACAGCAGTGCATATCTGCTCAACTTCATTCCATCCCAGTCCCTCGGAGACGTCCATACGGAGGGTCTCTCTCCGTCTTCCTCATTACTCCATGTACTGAACACCCCAGTTGGAGCGTGTCGGGCATAATCCCAGGCTGTAAGCAGACATGTGGGTAATTTCTTTAATAGGTTAGCCTTGGTTTTACACCTCCCTCCTGCTCATAGGGTAATCCAGAGAGAGCCACCACAATAACCCTCAAACATCATCAGTATGCATAGAGAGAGACTGAACCAGAGGATGGTAAGGACGATGGAATATTCATGTTTTCCAAATAACCGGATGTGAAGAATTAATCAAGTCACTCTATAATTTATTAATGCGATCACTTTAAGGTGGGTTATTGGCTAGAAAAAAATGCATGTAATGTAAATGTATGCGATGTACCACAGGGGTCTTCAGTACTCTGGTGGCTTTCTTGCTCATAAAATTATATTTCTGCTCATAAAACTGGCTCTTTGTTACTAATTCAATGCTTATATGTATGGGTCAAAGACGAAACGTCCCACTACGGTCATATGTTTCCCGGTAATTTCTATGTTTATCATATAAACATATGCAAGTTAAAGTGCATAGCAAATGTACATAAAAAATGTATCCTGTAATGTTTCACATAACTTTTGTTAAAATAAAAATGTTAACGTGTAATAAAATACACACGTAATAATAATACGTGTTAATAAAAACGACAGTAGGGTGAGTAATTAATGACAGAATTGTAATTTTTGGTTGAACAATCTCTTTAAGTAAGAGAAGGTTGAATGATATGCTCAAAAAGCCCTTCACAGATGGAAGATGTCAACATTTAAAAAAAGAAAACAGTAGATAACCACAGGTCAGTTCTTGTAGATACAGTAGAATGTCAATAGTGTAAGGATCTCATATACAAACACAATTCTCCACAGATGTGCATATGGAGCAGACCGATGAGAACTGCTGTTTACTCTCACTGAGTGCGTCCTTCACCTTCCCTTTGTACTATAGAGCTCCCTCTCTGTTCACTGCTGAATTATTCTCTTTGATGCATCTAAACACACACGCGCGCGCGCACACACACACACACACACACACACACACACACGCCGCACACACACGCGCCGCACACACGCGCCGCACACACACGCGCCGCACACACACACACACACACACACACACACACACACACACACACACACACACACACACACACACACACACACACACACACACACACACACACACACACACAGACACACGCGCCGCACACACACACACACACACACACACACACACACACACCTGTCAAAGGCCTCTCTCCTCTTTTCACGGTTAGACCTCAGGGTCCTCATCTCTGAATCATGTGCTCACATCAGTGAATGAGCACATCACTTGACCATAGCTAATGTTTACCAAGCCTTCAAGGGCATTTACAGTCTCAATGTGTATTTTAGATCGGTCTTGTGCACATACTTCCTAAAAATCACAACAGGTTAGCGAATGGCTTTAAAGTGGAAGTGTGGTGTTTTTATAATTTTAAAAGGTAGGCGTGTGAATATTTAGGCCTCTTGCAAGCCAATAAGATTCTAAAATGTTTCTTGATTACACGTTTTTTAATTTGTGCATTTTTATTAAATTACTTCTAGAAGTACTTTTATAAATAAATACAATTGTATAATAAATCAAAAGCTCTAGTGGTTCCCAAGACTGTCCTGGAGGACCCCTGCCCTGCACATTTTGTATGTCTCCCTAATCAGACACACCCAATTTAGTTCTTGCAGTCTCTACTAATGAGCAGATGAGTGTAATCAGGTGTGTTAGATAAGGGAGACATACAAAAGGTGCAGGGCAGGGGTCCTCCAGGACAGGTTTGGGAACCACTGCTCTAGCGCATACAAATGTCATTGTGTGAAAGCCACTAAAAACCAAGCATTGAATCGATTCTGAATTGATGAAGAGAGAATTGTGATGCATTGCAGGATCCTTTTTATTTCTTTATTCCTAACCCATTAAAGAGACAGGTCACCCAAAAATGTAAACCATTTTGGGGACTACTGACTTTTCCTTAAGGACAAAAAACACAGATATTTCTCAAAATTCCCTCTTTTCTGCAGATGAAATACAGGTTTTTAATGACATGAGGGTGAGCTAAATTATTTTTCATTTGTGTGTGAACCTGTCCCTTTACAATATTTCCTCCCAGTATGATGTGCAGAAGTTTTTTTTTTTTACCAATGGGATGAAGATGAGATGAAAGGTCAGGAAAATATGTTTTCTGTTTTAAATATATACTACAAACAAATAGTATTAAGTAATAATAATGATATATATACTAATTTGAATTATTATATATGACTGGCAGGTTTCATGGCAAGCTCATTTTCAGATGTTTTCTTTTTCAAAAGGTTAAAATCTGACGGTTTCAGTCACCTTCACATTCATTGCACCTTTTATCAGTATAATGAAAGTGAAAGATGACTAACGCTGCTAAACATCTCCTTTAGTGCAACACAAAGTCATGGGTTTGATAACACGAGGGTGAGTAAATGGCAGAATTTGTGTTTTTATCTAAACTATCCCATCAAGTCCTTTTCACTTGACTCCATCAGGGCTCTACCACACCTTTCAACACAAGCAGAAGCATGCAAATAGTTGCAAATAGTGTGATGAATGGGTGATTTGTTCATGACAAGTTGTTTAATGCTAATGATAAATCACATTACATAAAAATCTAATTGAAATGAGTAGCAAATATGATCTGCAAGTATGCTGTAGACACATAAAAGTCTTTAGTCTCCTCAAAAGCAGCATAGAGTCATCACACAGAAGGCATATATTCCTCCATGTACAGCTATTAGCTCCATGACAGCTCCGCTCTGAACAGAATAGAGTTTTTCCCCTTCATTTTTCCTTGATTGAGCAAATCACAGGAGAAGCAGGCAGAGACTCAGAAAACTCACTCACCCAGTGAAACAGCAACTCGTGAAAAAATGACTGGCATTCACAAACCTTTTAAAAGTGAACCCCTCCTCACCTGCCCAGCGTATCTCCTCTCATCTACCTCCACAACAACACGGCCCTCGTCCAAAAATAGAACAGTTCATTTTTACAAGAACTAGGCTGACAGCACGCTGCAACGGGAATGAGACATTTACATCTAAAACAAGAGAAGGTGTGCTTAAAAACACAAAGAGACACCAGTGAAAGAATGCAGAGGTTTATTTAGAAACTGAAATACTGTGAAGTTATCACAGAGATAAACAGTCTTAAATGAAATCTGTTTTCTAAGCTCCGCGGTGACAATGAAGATAGGACTTCAAAAAGCACAGCTGAGATATGTGCACTTGTCAGAGCTGAGATGCCGTTCAGAGAAGATCGTAGTCATCAGTGAGAAGCATTCACAGAGACAGATGCAGCGCGTGTCTGTCCAAAAGTGTATATATAGACATCACTTGGTAAAGAGCCATCGTTCAGATGATAACGCGTATCTACAAAGGACAAAGGCTGTAACTAACAATCATACTGTTCTTCTGATAATCAGCATCTGCAGTATCATCACACGTGCTCAGTAGATCACTGAGGAACCATCTATCTCACCCAGTACATAACTGGTTTCAGCTGCTCTCCTCGGGGAGACACCTGGGAGCAATAACAGCTAAAACTTTCTGATTAAAGAACAGTTTCTTCCCAACAGCTGTCTAGCTGCTCAATAAACATCTGTAGAGTCAGCATATTCCTCCCCTGGTGCACTTTAAGGCCTGTGTTTACATGCATATCAGTATCATCACAACCTATTTTGAATATTTTCACTAGTGCAAAGATAATTTTTTTGCACACTTCATTTTAGAATATAAATTGTACTTATTTGGCAATGCATTGCACACAAATCAGAGTTATTGAGTTATTATTTTAGTTTGCACCTGTAGCTAACCATTTTACTACAGTGTATCATATTTATTGTATTCTATATCAAAATATTAAACTTTTGCCTTAAGTTTAAGTTGTATTGGGCACGTGCTAGCTATAAAAAAAAATGTAATTTTCTATTGAAAATAATATGACATTTTTCACTTCCAAAAACTCAAATTACATCAAATGTTTTAGATCAATTTTTTTCTCATATGGAACAAAGGAACTTACTGTTAACCATTTAAAGTTTTTGCCCAAATAATAATTTTTACGGTATAAAATTACATAATACAATAAAAAAATGTAATGGTAAGTTATAGCATGATTAAAGAGGAGTCATACTACTTTTGTCATTTTTTAAGCCTAACTGCCCCCATGCAATAAACTATTATTTATGCATATTTTATTACACGGCCAGCTATTCATTTTGGCCCTACGGAGCACTACAGTTTCAGATCACAAGAGCTTGATGTTTCCAGAGTAAATTATTCCACCTTTCCCTCTGCCAGCTGAATATGAGCAGGCAGGAAAGTGAGGGGCGGAGGGCAAAAGTTAATGATGTCGTCTAGCTGATGCTTGAAGGTCAACGCATTGGCAATGCATTTAGCACAGTGGCAGAGAAAAGGCTAAGTCA
>CM049827.1:30989416-31016916 GCA_027422435.1 Schizopygopsis pylzovi
GCCATTATTTACCATGGATTTACTGTAGTAACATTCACTGCACTATGGTATTGTGGCAGAAATGTGGGATATTCACATTTAATATTATTACAGGAGTAATGGTATATAATTATAGTAAGTATGTGTGGTTAAGGCAGCTATAGCATGTGTACATTTATACTGAATGGTTTTAGACTACTGTCTTTCATACAAATAGACTACTTAAAAAACCATTTAGTTATATTTTGACCATGTTATTGAGGTGCTATATGTGTGGTTTTAACTGTTTATCATTATTTAAATGTATGCTACTATAGGAGACCAATGCTTAATAAAAATACAAACTTGGTCAGAATGCATTATACCATATAAAACTGAGGTTGCTACAGATGTTACTGATGTAAAGATGTTACTGATTTTGATAATGAACAAAAATGTCACTGCATCCTAACTCAAGCTACGATCAAATGTGTATTTATAAGAGACAAAAAAATGATATTATTATCATTCATATTATGAGGCAACCCAAACCGGTTTCTTGATTTTGAAACAATATCAACTCATTAGAACATGCAGAAACTAAGAAATACATATCTATTTAGATAATTATTGTGTTAAGGAAAATGAATGGTCTGGTTTCTAAAACTTTCACTTTGGAGCAAAAATATGGCTTTAAACTTGAAAGAAATAAAGCTTTGACATTTATCGTGATAATTATCGATATCGACTGATATGAAAATAATTATCGTGATAATTTTTTGGGCCATATAGCCCAGCCCTAAATGACAGCATACCTATGTTTGCCATACAAGCTTTACTGATTAACCTGTGCTTGTCCACACCCTTAAAGTGCCCCTATTATGCCTTTTCAAATATTACCTTTCATGCAGTGTGTCATGTAGCAGTATGTGAACATAAACGTTCTGCAAAGTTGTGAAGACGACAGTGCACGATAAATAAAGTTCTTGTCTATCAAAAAAGAGTCAGCTCGCAATCGCCTAAATGAGTCGTCAGGAATTTGAACCTTATTCTGTTACAGCTGTACGTCACAAATTAACACATTTGCATAATGTCCGCCCATGGCTGTCACACGGTACACCAATCACAAAGGACTGCGCCATCTGACCAATCACAGTGAGGGCTCACGGAAAGGAGGGGTTTAGAGAGACCGAGTCTTCGATCTGCTTCACACGAGTTGTTTACGAATCATTTAGAAATTAGGCAAAATTAAAGCGATTTTTTTGACCCTCATAAAACAATATTAGCAACTTTAAAAATGGCATAACAGGGACACTTTAACACACAAAGGAAGTCATTTGAATGAGTTTGCTTTGTTTAGCTTTTGTGAACTGTGACTGTGTACATGTGAGCGCATGTACAAATAAATAATACGCTAACACAACAAAACAACAGGAGAGTTGGCTACAGCCCAAGACTCTCGTCTCTGCAGGTTCAGGTCAGGTCATTTCTGTCATATTCACACTCATTTATACGTACAGCACCAAGGTTCACAGAGATTAAGCCCTCGGCTTCCAATCTGTTAAATCCATCAAAGCAGCGGCCCATCCTCACATTCACAGCTGAACAGTTCCAGGTTTGATGCTGTGCTGTTTAATCTCCAAGGCTAGAACTGCAGTGCGAAGCTGTCTGAAAACACATCGAAAAACACCAAAGGAAAACTTCTCATCATAAATCTATAAACAGCACTGATGCAGGTCTTTTTCCCCTTGTACAATATCAAGGAAAATTCCCACCAACAACGACACAAGCTGGATTCTCCATTTGAGGCAGAAGGCCAGGCCAGAGTGTGAGGACATTACAGATTTGCAAATCTACACGGTTCAGTGGAATACAGTACAAGTGTGTCCATGATAAAGAAAAGGAAATATCTTTTAAAAATATCACTTAAAACACATGTCCCAAGTTTCTAGCTGTGCAATCTTTGTTGGTTTCAAATGGTTTTTAAAAACAGTAGGGCTGTGCGATATGACGATATGTATCGGATTGACGAAATAAAAAGTCTATCGTTTCATATTATGTACTATCGTTTATTTCGTGGTGTCGCAAAATACATTGTTTACGGTAATACCTTTTCATCATTTGAGTGACTGCGATCTTTATACGCCGCCCACCACGGGGCGTGAAGGAGAGACAGAACGACCAGCCAGGACAAAACCAGGAGCTCGTTCCTAAACGAGGGACTACATCTGTAGCATGGTCACGCGTTTTTAAGCACTGCAGTTTTAAAACAACCGATTTTGGGTTGAAACCCAAACAACAGAGCTATATGCGTGCGCCGTCTCTTTCTGTGTGAGAGGAGCGCGCCTTTTCTTTTTTGCCGACTTTAAACAATTACATAAACACACTTATACGCCTCAGAATCCCCGTCTTTGCAAGTATCCTCAAACACAGCGATTTAGGTCTTAAGAAAGAGTGAACGGCAGAAAGAGAAAGCGCGTATGTAACAGTAACTTAGCTATATTGGATTCGGTGTTCTGTCGATTTGTGCTACCCTGTCAGATTTTCCTACCTCCCATTAAAACAGTGGGTAGTACAATTCGACAACGAAAAATTATACCTGTTAAATTATATTTTATTAATGTGTACACCTACCACAACCCTAAAATTACCCTTACAGTAATGCACATACAGTAATTACGTGTTTTATTCGCGGTTGTGGATAGAAGGGATACAGATAATACCGGAAACCAACAATACATATTTTTTCTACCTATTAGATTGTGTTTTATTAACGTCTACACCAACCCCAACCCTATACCTTCCCTTACAGCAATTCAGATACATTAAATATTGTTGTTCAGCGTGATAAAAAGGATGCAATATTGATGCGCGCATGCGCAGTAAGCCGAGGTAGGAAAATCAGAATTACAGTTTTCATAACATGAGCTGCTTAAAATGATTAAAGTTATCAACGTTACTGATATTCAAAATGGTAAGCAAGCGGTTTCTCCTTTTGAATGACGAATATATACTATTGATAGCTGCTGATACAGACCGTTAATTCTTCTCACACACACACACATAGGCACGTGTTAGTTTGCTGTCAACTGTATTCTGTACAGTGTGTTCGAGCGCAGCTTTTCAGTCCGATGCTGCCAACGCGAGGCGACAACACCGTTGGCTTTCGTCACCGCTGGTTCTTTGAAGTCGGCTTGGTGTCCCTGTCTTTAGTTGACTGGTTGATGGACGACTGGTCGACTAGCTTGACCTATGCCTAGAGGCAATGGCCCAAGCACATTTGTGGCATTGACCCAACAAACACAAGCCACAGCTTCATCAGCAAATACCTTCATGTGCTTTCATGAGAGAGTGCCGAGAAAGGGAAAGCCTGTGTGTTCTCTTTCTCTGTAGGACTCCATTCCCTTCATGAATAAAGAAGAAGTGTTTTGCACACTCAGCCGACATGCAATTCACACTGCAGTACAAACAGGGCAAGGCCAGTGAACACACTAGAGAGATAGTGCAGGGTACTTACACAAAGCGGTGGGCTGATGAGATCTACCACTGGGACATGGAAAAAAGAGAGTCTTAACAGTTTAGCTCAGATCAGACACACACAATCTCCAGACATTCTAAGAGAGCACACTTATGGAGCACACGCAGTCCGGTAACTGATGCATACTGCACACAAAATGGCAAGAGCTGCCTGAATTACTACAAATACTCTGAAACTTTGTTTAGCAGGACTTCTAAGGAAAAAAATTATAATATTTGCCAGGCTAAATCGTTAAAGGCCTGATAAACTTCTAGGGAAATCAAAGAATGATCTAATGCCATTTCCAGAAGAGTTCACCCTGGCTAGTAAACACCTCCGAACTGTCATTGGTCCCTGGTCATTACATAACAGGTGGGTGTGGCTCTGGGGCTCTGTTTTATTCTATAAAGCAATCTATCGCACGCATAACATTTCCACATTATGATCACATGCTTTCTTGACTGCTGTTTTCTCACCGCTGTCATTTCGGTTTAATTAGTTTGTTGAGAGCACTTCCATACGGGAAAACAACAAAAATATCTTTGCCATTAGTATATCGGGGCCTTAATCTGAGTTTGTAGGAAGTTTTTTCCACTTGTCTATTATTGTGGTATCATTGATGAACTTGGTTAATGTGTAAATGGGTGGTTTGCATAATATGTTGCAAAGTGGACCAACCCTTAAATGCCAATAGTCAAAGTCTGACTACAAAGGTCATGCATGAGTGGATTTTAGCGATAATGCTGATAACTAGAAGCAGTCAACTAAACTTCAACATAATAAACAGAGGTTCTGTAAGCTAAAATCTGGAGCATCAAAAAATATCTAAATTCTACAGCTGGGTCACAATGTTAAGCTTTAAAAAGCACAGTTTCCAAGCAAAGTGACCCTGGCAGATTATGGCATGAATGTGGTTTGGTCAGATACAGGGATTTTAAGGGAAGGTATAAGAGATACAAAGGGAAAGAGGGGGGAAAGAGTCCAGAAATAAAAGCAGTGGGGGAGAAGAAGAATTATAAGACAAAAGAAGTAGATTAATTTGGGATTGTCTATCATTTGGCCCAGTCACAGTTCGCTAAGAAACGGGGTTAAGAGTTCAAGCTGTTTTGTCTTCCTAAGAAAGGAGAGATTTCACTGAAACTGGTGGCACTGCTGAAGCGATTACAACCTCACCCCACATTCAAAGTTCATTTTACGAGAGGGACACAGGTCCGGAGATGGAGAGCAGGTAGGATCACATAACTCTCTATGTAAACACAGCTTAATGATAACTTACTGCTGGGTCCTACTCTAGCATACGTTCCCTGAATTGAGAGAAAAAAATAGAGATAAGGAAAGATTTCAGGGTATCACATTAATTTACTCTGGCTATCCCAAAAGGGAATCAGGTATCTTCAGAAAGTTTGCTGTCATCTTAATATGCAAGAGTGTGTTTATTTACAGGTACATCTCAATAAATTAGAAAATCATGAAAAAAGGTAAATATTTTTTGTCACTCAACCAAGTGAAAATGAATTAATGAATTGATTGAACCTCAGTGATCACGCATCAGTTGTCTCTCAAAGGTAAAGCAGCAGCAGACGTTGCTGAAGTTGCAAAACACCTCAATATAACCCAGGATGTCCGCGATGCGGAAAATGCGGGCGGAATCGCGGAATGCAGTCATATAATGGAATTTACCGTATAACGCGGAATGTCACGGAATGTGTCGAAGTTTGGATGAATTAATCAAAAGTAGGTCAGTACACTTAAATCGACTCGCGCTATGGACTAGTATCTATAAATATTAAGCCGCAAAAACACTATTTAAATATGAATCCTGCATGTTCTGCATCTCTGTTAATGAATGACACAGACGTGCGGTTTCATTTACTGCACACATACATACTGAAGCGCGTGCTGCTCGCGGTGACTTCAGCGTCTGCCGTCTCACTAAATGAGGACATAAATACACGAACAACATCCCCAGAACTGCTCGCAGAGTCACTTCACGAGCATTTGACCGTTTCATTTGAGTAAAACGATCGTCATATCATATATACATAGGCTACAGAAACTTAAAAGGTCCTCATGGCAACCTGTCAAAATATAAGTTCGGTTTAGCCGAATATATTACTGTATACGTAATACAACTACAACAATTATTACAACTTTTGTTGAGAATAATCACACAATACGCTAAATACGTTTACTTTAAGTTTTACAAAATGTTTACAGAATGCTTCTGGGTGATCTCTGTACTTATGTTATTATTAATATTACTGTTTATTTAATGTTGTTGTTATTAACAGTTTTCAGAATTAAAGACATGTTTAAAAGCATTTAAAGAACGTTTTTTTTGTCAGAGCTCTTGTTATTATTAATTTTGGCATTTATTTTCATTTTTACACCAGACACGTATATCGGTTCAAAATATCGGTTATCGGTCTACTTGATCTGTAATAATCGGTATCGGTATCGGCCCTGAAAAACACATATCGGTCGACCCCTAAAATCAAATCACTTTTATTGTCACATCACCACAGCACAAGTGCCTTGGTGAGTGAAATTCTTATGTTATCAACGTTCAACGTTATCAACGTTACTGATATTCAAAATGGTAAGCAAGCGGTTTCTCCTTTTGAATGACGAATATATACTATTGATAGCTGCTGATACAGACCGTTAATTCTTCTCACACACACACATAGGCACGTGTTAGTTTGCTGTCAACTGTATTCTGTACGGTGTGTTCTAGCGCAGCTTTTCAGTCCGATGCTGCCAACGCGAGGCGACAACACCGTTGGCTTTCGTCGCCGCTGGTTCTTTGAAGTCGGCTTGGTGTGTCCCTGTCTTTAGTTGACTGGTTGATGGACGACTGGTCGACTAGCTTGACCTATGCCTAGAGGCAATGGCCCAAGCACATTTGTGGCATCGGCCCAACAAACACAAGCCACAGCTTCATCAGCAAATACCTTCATGTGCTTTCATGAGAGAGTGCCGAGAAAGGGAAAGTGTGTGTGTGTTCTCTTTCTCTGTAGGACTCCATTCCCTTCATGAATAAAGAAGAAGTGTTTTGCACACTCAGCCGACATGCAATTCACACTGCAGTACAAACAGGGCAAGGCCAGTGAACACACTAGAGAGAGAGTGCAGGGTACTTACACAAAGCGGTGGGCTGATGGGATCTTCCACTGGGACATGGAAAAAAGAGAGTCTTAACAGTTTAGCTCAGATCAGACACACACAATCTCCAGACATTCTAAGAGAGCACACTTATGGACCACACACAGTCCGGTAACTGACGCATACTGCACACAAAATGGCAAGAGCTGCCTGAATTACTACAAATACTCTGACACTTTGTTTAGCAGGACTTCTAAGGAAAAAAATTATAATATTTGCCAGGCTAAATCTTTAAATGCCCGATACACTTCTAGGGAAATCAAAGAATGATCTAATGCCATTTCCAGAAGAGTTCACCCTGGCTAGTAAACACCTCCGAACTGTCATTGGTCCCTGGTCATTACATAACAGGTGGGTGTGGCTCTGGGGCTCTGTTTTATTCTATAAAGCAATCTATCGCACGCATAACATTTCCACATTATGATCACATGCTTTCTTGACTGCTGTTTTCTCACCGCTGTCATTTCGGTTTAATTATTTTGTATTAATTATTTTCGGAATTACTTCCATACGCGAAAAACTAAAAATATCTTTGCCATTAGTATATAGCCTTAATCTGAGTTTGTAGGAAGTTTTTTCCACTTGTCTATTATTGTGGTATCATTGATGAGCTATGAACTTGGTTAATGTGTAAATGGGTGGTTTGCATAATACGTTGCAAAGTGGACCAACCCTTATGCCAATAGTCAAAGTCTGACTACAAAGGTCATGCGTGAGGGATTTTAGGATACATGCTGATAATCTAGAAGCAGTCAACTAAACTTCACATAATAAACAGAGGTTCTGAAGCTAAAATCTGGAGCATCAAAAAAGGTATATCTAAATTCTACAGCTGGGTCACAATGTTAAGCTTTAAAAAGCACAGTTTCCAAGCAAGAGTGACCCTGCAGATTATGGCATGAATGTGGTTTGGTCAGAACAGGGATTTTAAGGGAAGGTAAAGAGATACAAAGGGAAAGAGGGGGGAAAGAGTCCAGAAATAAAGCAGTGGGGGAGAAGAAGCAAGAATATAAGACAAAAGAAGAGATAATGGGATTGTCTATCAGGCCCAGTCACAGTTCCTAAGAAACGGGGTAAGAGTTCAAGCTGTTTTGTCTTCCTAAAGAAAGGAGAGATTTCACTGAAACTGGTGGCACTGCTGAAGCGATTACAACCTCACCCACATTCAAAGTTCATTTACGAGAGGGAACAGGTCCGGAGATGGAGAGCAGGTAGGATCACATAACTCTCTATGTAAACACAGCTTAATGATAACTTACGCTGGGTCCTACTCTACATAGGTTCCCTGAATTGAGAGAAAAAAATGGAGATAAGGAAAGATTTCAGGGTATCACATTAATTTACTCTGGCTTCCCAAAAGGGAATCAGGTATCTTCAGAAAGTTTGCTATGGTTTGCTATCTTAATATGCAAGAGTGTGTTTATTTACAGGTACATCTCAATAAATTAGAAAATCATGAAAAAGGTCAATATTTTTTGTCACTCAACCAAGTGAAAATGAATTAATGAATTGATTGAATTCATAATGCATGAATTACTGCATCAATGCGGCGTGGCATCGAAGCAATCAGCCTGTGGCACTGCTCAGGTGTAATGAAGCCCAGGTTGCTTTGATAGCGGCCTTCAGGTCATCTACATTGTTGGGTCTGGTGTCTCTCATCTTCTTCTTGACAATATCTCATTGATTCTATATTAGGTTCAGGTCAGGCGAGTTTGCTGGCCAATTAAGCACCATAACAGCATGGTCATTGAACCAGCCTTTGGTACCTTTGGCAGTGTGGGCAAGTCCTGCTGGAAAATGAAATCAGCATCTCCATAAAGCTTGTCAGCAGAAGGATGCATGAAGTGCTCTAAAATGTCCTAGTAGATGACTGCGTTGACTGTGGACTTCAGAAAACACAGTGGACCAACACCAGCAGATGACATGGCAGCCCAAATCATCACTGACTGTGGAAACTTCACTCTGGACTTAAAGCAACATTTGCTTTCATCTGGAAAGAGGACTTTGGACCACTGAGCAACAGTGCAGTTACTTTTTCTCCTTAGCCCAGGTAAGATGCCTCTGACAATGTTTCTGTTTCAGAAGTGGCTCGATAGCCCTTTTCCTGAAGATGCCTGAGCGTGGTGACTCTTAACATCACCCCGAAAAACACTGTTTATTTAGAGATGACAAACACTTTCACACAATTGGATTCAAGCAAGCAGAAAACAAAGTTAATTCAATTAACTGGAGCAACAGCCACCAGCTCATCTCCAAACAAACCCTCTGACAAAACAAAGCAGCAAACACTTACTGCACCAACAGAATCAAACTTGACAGTGACAGCACATAAAGCTCAACTTCCTGCCTCTCGCTCTCCGTCCCTCTGGTACATCTTTGTTTGGTGTGTGAATTTCTTATGTGAACTCCTCCGTTCTTCCTCTGTTCCTTCCTCCCATCTCTCTCCCTCCCTCTAGCTCAATCTCCTGTCTCTTCTTCTATGTGGTTGACAGCACAAATTTGTGGTCATGACCTTTATATCAGAGGAAGACTGTGAGTGGTCAGGCCTTGGGCAGTGGAGCTCTGAAGCAGTCACAGATATTCACACAAACACACACAGCCCCTGGGTACCTATTCACAGACAATTAACCTCACGGTCTCCAACATGTGGCTAAGGTCAACATCTGTTTATGTTCTAGCTCCTAAAACACGATAGACAAAGATGTCTATCAGATTAGTATACATGGGTTGATCAGTGTATTTGTTTTTTAATAAACATTTCTATTCATCATATGAAGTAATCATATCACTTCAGAAGGCGTGGATTAAATCACTGAATTTGAATGGATTACTTTAATGGAGCTTGAAAATTTCACTGTATGAACAAAAACAAGATATTTGCTTTAAAAGATATTACTTTGTGTTCCACTAAAGAAACAAAGTCACATACAGGCTTTAAATGGCATGAGAGTGAGTAAATGAGAGAATGTATTTTATTGTTGGAAGTTTGCAGATCTTATATCAGTTATGCAACCGCCATCTTCATCAGCGTGCCAATGAAACTCAAATTCCCATGACTTCGAGCTACACCTGAGGCTGTGTTCTGTTCTTCAGCTTGGGCCTGTGTGAGCGAGGGGGAGGGCAGGAGAAGGCTCTGAATCAGCAGGGGAGAGGGCCCAAATCTGCTGCTCACTCCGAGCTGCAATGAAGCACTTAGAGGTGGTGTTGAATTTCATACTCCAGTCCTGCACCACCCCGTCCAGTCCAGAATGGACATTTCACTGAGCAAATTCAAAACCAGCCATGCAGTTTAGAGCTGGCGACCCTTAATTACAGCTCAAGAAGCCCTTCCCAGGGTGTTTATGACTGGAAAATGAATTAATGATCAGTTCGCTGTAAAGGGCAATAGGGTGCTAAAGAGAAAGGCTAAACATATTGTGTCTGATTATGCTCTTCCCAAGCAGAAGTGATGCATCCGTGTACCTTTAAGAATGCGTATGTGTGTGTGCAGAAGAAAGAGAATACATATTTCACAGGGAGGTGAAAGAACATTTCATAAAGAAGATTAGTTTGATATCTGCTAGTATGAGAAAACACATCACCTCGCTAGACCAGCTGATGGAGTGACATGATATAGAGCTCCGGCGGTTGACGTCACGCAATATACACTCCGACATTTTGGCAGGCAACCAGGAGAGCGCTAGAGCGGCCGTAGCATTGGTATCGACAATTGTGGAACAATAATTTAAAACCAGACTATTTAGACCTTACAAAACTTACACCATTTTAACATGGTGGACAGCTGCTGTGTGCCAGGATGCCAGAACATATGCAGGGGAAAGCCGTATTAGACGGGACGTCCCATATATTGGGCTTAATTTATGCGTCCCGTACGACGTACGTGACCTCCCTTGGCCAGTTTCTCGCCCCCTCATGCAGTATTCGCTCCCGCTTCACAATAAGCAGCGCTCGCGCTAATAATCTTTCACTTCAAAATAGAGAAAAAACATGTTCCATTTAAGTAAGCTTCTTAACCTTGTAGCCTACCTTATTCGTAAAACACACAAAATGACCAATAAAAAAAAGAGTCCAGCACCAAAAGCAGCCCATATTAAATCTATACGTTATCTTTAATTGAAAATATGCATTTTCCTATATACACACTTGTCCCATAAGGCAAAGGGGAAATCGTTTTATCTCGATTATTGTATTTTCATAATCGTTGGAGGCCGAAATCGAAATCAAAACTGAATTTCGATTAATTGCACAGCCCTAATATAGACCGAACAAATGTGACCCTCTCTGTGAAATCCAGGCTAAAGTCTCAAAATCGAATTAATTTAATAAACATAAAAAATATTCACATTTCAGAAATGTTGACAAATAAATACGACCTCACGTTATGACAGTCACGTTTACACACTGCCTCTGAAACTTTCGTCACAAAAAATCCAGATCAGGTTAAATTTTCTGCATTCATAACATTCATTTTAACAGGAAAGGATTAAGAATACAAAAAAACTGAAAAACGCATGAGAAAATTTCAGACTCAGTGTGCAATGGCCTTTAGTCTTAGTTGGCATGGCCACGGATTTGGTTCACTGGCCGTCTGACGCATATTTCTCAGAAAACTAGAAAGCACTTGCAAAGCTCGCAGGTTTCAATCAGATTGGACTGCACTAGAACTTCCGCAAGCCAGGGTGCAGAATGATTTATCGGCCTGCCAGGAAACAAAAGCATGTCAATTAGGGCTGGGTTTTGACTCAAATTTCACGATTCGATTCTCATTCATAAGCTTGCTATTCGGTTCGACTTCGATTATCAATTCGATTTGATTATATATCAATTATTTTGGATGTATATCAGGTACAGTACATGCCAAATTTTCTCAAGAAAAAGAAAATCTCTCAACTAATGCTGTAAAATATACATCATTAGTCAGTTGGTCTTAACACTGACTGATTTGTAGGCTATACAACAGCTTAAATTACACGTTATGACGTTTTTATAATAATAAAGATACAATTACATAATATTTCGAATTCAATTCATTTTTGTTTTTTTAAATAGGCTATAAACATTTAAATGGTGGCTTTCATAAAACTTGATGGATTTATTCAAACCTAAATTAAACATCCGACAATGACCTCCCTTGCAGTTTCCGCCCCCTCACGCAGTATTCGCTCCCACTTCACAATAAGCAGCGCTTGTGCTAATAATCTTTCACTTCAAAATAGAGAAAAAACATGTTCCATTTAAGTAAGCTTCTTAACCTTGTAGCCTACCTATCGTACCTCCCTTGGCCAGTTTCTCGCCCCCTCATGCAGTATTCGCTCCCGCTTCACAATAAGCTTGCGCTAATAAGGCCAATCCAGTCCGTGTTTTGACTACAGTAAATTACTATTTTGGCAAATACAAACAACGTGATTATTTTTCATGAGTCCAAAATCCAGCCGCGCAAGAAAACATGCAATCTACCTGATCAATATGGGGAACCGTCTTTCACTACAAAATAGAGAAAAAACATGTTCCATTTAAGTAAGCTTCTTAACCTTGTAGTTTACCTTATTCGTAAAACACACAAAATGACCAATAAAAAAAAGAGTCCAGCACCAAAAGCAGCCCATATTAAATCTATAAGTTATCTTTAATTGAAAATATGCATTTTCCTATATACACACTTGTCCCATAAATCAAAGGGGAAATCATTTTACCGCATTCGATAGACGACTAAAATGGTTCACTGCAGTAAAACATGCTAACACAACATTTGGGATTAAACGGGTAAGATTTTATGACATGTATGATGTCTACTGTACTCACAGTGATATAATGATGCTGACTACCTAGGACAGCTAGGGTTGATTACTTTAGCTAACAGTTCAGTTACCCTTACCCTTAATGTCTTACCCTTCCAGTGATGACATTTTTACAGTCTGTGGTTTTAGCAGACTCCTGAATATTCATCAAAAAATTAGATTGCGTCCATTTGTACCCTGCAGGCTTTTGTAGGCTTTTAAAGAGTCTCCGGAGTAACATTAGAAGGAAAAGTTGATGAGGTAGTTGTACATATCAGGAAATCTATCCGTTCATATATTAATACACATTAAAAGCACCCCGAGAGCATTATAGGGATCTGTTATGTTTAATCTATTACGTTTTGCAATGTAGAGGTCTATGTCTTTTGAATTAAAGTGTGCAGTGAACTCTGTTGCCTTGAAACTTATGCTGGCGCCATTCATTTCATATTCGCTCCCGGCTGTTCTTGCCTGCCAGCATGGTGGTGTAAACAGAAAGGGTCACGTGACTGCCGGAGCTCTACCAAAATATAATTTGGTGCAACCAACAAACAAATTTAATTATATTTATAAAAACCAAAAAAATAAATTATTAAATTATATAGGCCTAATACAGAAAATAACATGGATAGGACCCAGGGCTCGAAATTAACTTTTTTACTTGGTAGCACTGGTGCTCCCAACTTCAAGAAGTTAGGAGCACCACAATTATTTTAGGAGCACCCACTGAATATTAAGGAGCAACACAACCGCCAATTGAGCGGAAGGGCGGGCAACATCCTTCCTGATGATTAAAAGCTTCGTCAATTGAACCTGATCCTTAAGCTGCAGTGCTTTGTTTTTTATACATGCAAGATGAGAAGAAAATGTCATTTAAACTTTTCTCAAAACAGTTCCTCTCAGAAATACATTCATATAGACCCCCACTCCCAATTCAATATTTAGGATTTCCTTTCTATATTTTGCATAGTGAACGTTGAGCTTGCTCAGGCTGCTACAGTATTTGATGTTCTTTGTGTCCGTCTTCAGCGTCTCTGGCTTCTGTTAATGGCTGTTTACAGACTTGGTAATATTTCCACACAAATAAAATTTTGGAAAATGATTTCAATGCAGTTTGTGCAAGTGCGGTCACAAATTACGGTCAGTTCCAAGTAGGGGTGGGCGAATATGGCAAAATATATCAATTTTAATTTTTTAGACATTTCACGAATTTATCAGAGTTCTTTGTCAGTTAGTTTTACCAGTTTGTCTGAGCAGTACTGCCAAACTAATTTCTATTATAAAGACAAAGCCTTTCAAAGAAACCAAAATATAAATAAGAATGGTGGATATTTAGGCCAAAGTGGGCGAAGATAAAAATCTTTGTCATTATTTTATCTTTGTTATGAAAAATAATTAGAACAAAGATACACATATACAACTACACATAATATACAAACAGTGTTTAATTATCAGGTACAATAAGGCATAATTTATAGTAAAGCATTCAAGAAATTGAATGAACAATTAATAAAATAAAACACTATAGATTGATTCCTATTAAAGTAACTGTATTGTTTTTTTTCAGTCAAGAGTAGCGAGTTATGTTTTTCTCTATGGTTTTGTTGTTTTAACATTAAAGAATAAATTCGGTCACCTGTCTGTCGATTCTGTCATAGTGTTTTATATTAATACCATTAATTTTGAGTTACATTGAGTTTACAAACTCACTCAAAATTAGTTTTAAACCTGAGTGAGTTTCTTTCTTCTGCTGAACATACATGCTATTTTGAAGAATGTGGAAAACCAAACAGTTGCTGGTCCCCAGTGAGTTCCATAGTATTTTTTTATATCTATCAAGTGGACCAGCAACTGTTTGGTTACCCACATTCTTTGAAATATCTTCTTTTGTGTTCACCACAAGAAATAAATTAATACAGGTTTGGGACAACATGTCAGTGAGTAAATAATGACAGAAATAAAATTGTAGGGTGAACTATCCCTTTAATGAGTCGGCTGCATGTTTAATACTGTCCCTTTAAGAGCTGCACGCATCTAATATACAGGCACGCTTCGGTTTCACTCACCGGTTTAATTTCTTTTTAAACATAACCAACTGAGTCTATATGTAAACCTTGTGTGTTTTGACAGTATTGGCTCAAAAGATAACTTAGTTGAGTAATCAGGCGCTGTTAGGGGCCGCTCACATATCGCGTCTTTTGCGCGCTCAAGCTCGTTATTTCAAATGTAGACGTGCGGTATGCGCGCTCATAATGGAAGCGACGCGGTCGCGCTGCGACGCGCTCGTTTTTTCCAGGCGCGTCCGCGCCGCATCGAGATAAAAACATCTCAACTTTTCAGAATGCCGTAGGTGTAACGGAGAGCGCAGCTGATGGTTGCTTAGCAACGACAAACGCCTCCGGAGCGCAACCGCCCTAGCGCTTTGGAAAAAAGGAGAAAGCAGCGCGCCTAGCGTTTTCCATGCGTTTTTAGGCGCGATATGTGAACGACCCCTTAGACAGGCTTTTTAGTTCGCGCATTTCGGGTGCACGGGCTCAGAAAAAGCACACTTTAGACGAGCGCGCGAATGAAAAGCTTAACCTGCTTTAGCTCCCGGTCACGTGGCACATGCTGTGCAGTAATTCTTGAACGTTTAGCAGAGAACTGTAGAGGTCGCACCACAGCAATTATTTGAACTCGCACAAATGCTCCCAAATATATTTTGGAGTCGCACAGATTACATTTCGGGAGCATATGCGACCAAAATGGTCGCAATTTCGAGCCCTGATAGGACCGCTGTAGATCCTCATGACTTTGTCTCAAGGTCTTTAAGTTGTATTGGCAAAGTTAGTTCAGGTTGTAGTGTCATGAAAAAAAAGAAGTGAAATTAATAAATATACAAAACAGTGATTTGCCATCTTATAGCCTAAGTCAGTCAAATAGTGTCTTCCGGTCTATGTGGGGGGTTTTACAAAAACCTGCAATACAAACCAAACTTTATACTGGTATGTCATAGATCTGGCCAGAGGAGGTCTGACAGTAAAGAGAGAGATCAGAGGTTGGATGGAAGCAGCAGCCAGGACTGCAATCCAGTAAAGACAGAACACAGCCAGAAAGAGAAAGATGCTCTATGCAGCTGTATACGTCTGTGATAGTCCCTGGAAAGCTTGTGAAAGAAAGAGGTTCAGCCAAGGGACACAGTCTAGTTCAATTTCCCAGTGAGTTTTCACACGATGTAGAGCTTTAACTGCTAATAGTTACTCATGAGAACATTTCATGGTCAACAAACCGTGTTCCCTAATTAAAACACAATTAACAAAACAATGCCCTTGTTAAATAAATTGCCCTTTCTAAACAGATGCCACCGCGATGGCACTGAACACCCAGATCGCAACCCACACAAACAAAGTATGCATGGAAAACAAAGCTAAAGGAGGCTTTTGTGAAAACATGAAAAAAAGACTTACGATGAGCCATCAACTTTGTCATTTGTTGAGAATTTTTTTCATATTTAACATCTTGTTATAATCATACTGTCACGTCTACAAGCCAGCAGACCACAGTCTAAGGGCGGTGTACTAGGGATGTGCAACAGCGATCGAGTACTCGGCCGTGACAGCGAAGATCGATCATGAAAACAATGATCTTGGGAAAAAACTATTCGGATTGTTATATAGTAGCACTTTGGGCGGCACCCTGAGCTCTGATTATTTTGCATGCAAGCGTTCAAAGTATAGAAGTAATAAGAAAGAGAAGCTTGGCTTCTGAAGTCACGTAGTGATGTCTGGGTTAGCTACATACATATCTGATTCATCTAATATAGGATGCATTAGTATGTTGACATTAACATTTATTTACATGCTGAATGCACTGCATGATATTACCAATAGTTTCATGCTCAAATGCAATGCCCGATATTGACTGCTATTTGAGACGGTCATATTGCTTTTAGAGGTTTCTTTTTCAAAAATCCAGAAATACTTTTTTTCGTCATATTTGTTCAACAGTATGCATACTTCAATTAAAATAGTTTTTGTACTTCGTATGGCTTCGAAAACACGCAGGCAATTTTAGGAATCACTTGATAATGTAGATGAAAATATAGCACAAATCTGCCTGTGCGAGACTCCGTGTAAATGGTTTAATGCACTTGTGTCTCAAAATGCATGTAAACACAGCCAGTTATGTCTTAAGGGATTAAACGGACAGGACAAACCACATTACTTCTTACATTTCAAAAGAGATCCACTCAAAAGAGTGCATTGAATGGTATCCAGTGGTAGCAGATAGGTGGTTGTATTAGTGCAGTGTGTGTGTGTAGTCCAGTTGAACTGTGTTAGAGTTAAAGTTAAAGTGCAGTGCATGGCATATTGTAAAGTGGGAGTGTGCTCTAGGGTGTATTAGTTTTTGCTGTTCATTAGCCTGATAGCCTGAGGGAAAAAGCTATCCCTCAGTCGGCTAGTGTGGGATCAGATGCTGCGGAGTCGTCTTCCTGAGGGCAGCAGAGAGAGCAGACTGTGGGACGGGTGGCTGGAGTCTTTGATGATCCTCCGGGCTTTCCTTGTACACCGCCTGGTGTAGATGTCCTGGAGGGAGGGAAGCTCACCTCCAACAATGTGGCGGGCAGTTCGCACAACCTTTTGCAGAGCTTTGCGGTTGCCAGCGGTGCTGTTTCCAAACCGTGAGGATCGTGAGGTGACTAAAGATTCCCACCCTCATGACTATGCCTTTAGGTTCGGTATATTTATGTCTGCTGTCAAAAATGCCAGTGTGAATGCCAATCGGACCAGGCCCAAATGCATAATTTTCTTTTTGGTCCGGATCAAACTAACCAAGAGAACTGAATTACAAGTGTGAACACACCTTAAATGTTCTAAAAAACTCTAGCACAACCTCATGGCAATTCAAAATTATTTTGTGTTTTGAAGAATTGAAAGCCAATTCATATTAACTGGTTTTCGTACGATCTGCTTACACCCCAGCGACCAATATGTTTAGGGGTGTTTGTAAAATTAGTTCATTTTCATACCATTTACATTGTACAAATTCATACAAAATCTCCATCTCATAAAATAGATATATTTTTCCGTAAGACTGAGTTGAAATCATGCCTATACGAGATCTTCATACACAGTCATCTTTAGTGGCTTTGCAGGCACGGAATATTCCTTGAGGAAAAAAAGTTAGTTTTTTTGCTGATTTAGAGGAACAGTCTCTGGAATATGGTCCATGATCGCTTTCACAGTCAAATCTCTTTAGTCTCCACATATGACCTATAAAAAACAGTGCTAAAAAGAAAAAATCATATATGGCCTTTCAATCCCATCCAACCAGAGGAATAACACATTTCAGGAGCGCCACGTGCTGCACAGGATAAATCCTCTTTCTCACCAAAGGCACGTCGACCAATTCAGTTCCATCACTGCTAAATCAGCTGCACGCATAATGGCTGCTCCAGATTACAAATGATTATGGTAAAAATAACAAAACTCCGGCCTGACCTTTAAACGTCATCTGTGCACTCTATTAGACGGGGACGTCTGTCTCAGGGGCTGGCAATCTGTGCCTTCTCGCTCTTATTTTGGGAAAGATTCAAATTTGCTGTAGGACGGCACGTCACAAAAAAAGCCATTTTGAACCGATATACGTGTCTGGTGTAAAAATGAAAATGAATGCCAAAATTAATAATAACAAGAGCTCTGACAAAAAAACGTTCTTTAAATGCTTTTAAACATGTCTTTAATTCTGAAAACTGATAATAACAACAACATTAAATAAACAGTAATATTAATAATAACATAAGTACAGAGATCACCCAGAAGCATTCTGTAAACATTTTGTAAAACGTAAAGTAAACGTATTTAGCGTATTGTGTGATTATTCTCAACAAAAGTTGTAATAATTGTTGTAGTTGTATTACGTATAAAGTAATATATTCGGCGAAACCGAACTTATATTTTGACAGGTTGCCATGAGGACCTTTTAAGTTTCTGTAGCCTATGTATATATGATATGACGATCGTTTTACTCAAATGAAACCGTCAAATACTCACGAAGTGACTCTGCGAGCAGTTCTGGGGATGTTGTTCATGTATTTATGTCCTCATTTAGTGAGACGGCAGACGCTGAAGTCACCGCGAGCAGCACGCGCTTCCGTATGTATGTGTGCAGTAAATGAAACCGCACGTCTGTGTCATTGATTAACAGAGATGCAGAACATGCAGGATTCATAGTGAAAGTGTTTTTGCGGCTTAATATTTATAGATACTAGTCCATAGCGCGAGTCGATTTAAGTGTACTGACCTACTTTTGATTAATTCATCCAAACTTCGACATATTCCGTGACATTCCGCGTTATACGGTAAATTCCATTATATGACTGCATTCCGCGATCCCGCCCGCATTTTCCGCATCGCGGACATCATAGGTTATATTGAGGTGTTTTGCAACTTCAGCAACGTCTGCTGCTGCTTTACTTTGAGAGACAACTGATGCGTGATCACTGAGGCAGCTCCAGTTAGCATGTGCTTTCGGTGTGAGACTGCCTTCAGTTTTCCGCGTTGATTGGTCGGACTCGTGACTCTCTACACATCAGATGAGCGGTGGGCGGAGATTGCTCTCAGAGATTGAGAGATCGCCTCACTCTCACAGAGTGTTGAGCTCAGACAGGCTGCATCGAGCCAAATAGTGCATTTAAACATTAAATAGTTTCACCTGTATTATTTATTTCACCAATAAATAATGTCACCTGTAAATAGTATGTTTGTTTGCATAAAAAAAAAAAAAAAAAAAAAAAAATTATTATCGGCAAATCTGTTTTTAAAATGGCCGATATCGATAATCGGTAAAATGCTTAATATCGGCGCCGATAATCGGCCAGGCCGATAATCGGTCGACCCCTAATTAGACGGGGACGTCTGTCTCAGGGGCTGGCTTCTGTGCCTTCTCTCTCTTATTTTGGGAAAGATTAAAATTTGCTGTAGGACGGCACGTCACAAAAAAAGCAATTTCCAGCTCCAAGCCACAAACTCCACTGTGACGTGCCTTTCTCTCCCCACACGATCTACATTTATTGGACGATGATACGTGGGATTTTTGTTCATACTATCCAGATCCATTTTGCAGGTTTACATCAAGAGTTTAAAATAGAGTAATTTCACAAAAATGTGAGCATCATGAACATCAACTATACAAACTGACAACATTTTTAGTGGACATCCACAGTGAGGGAAAACGGGTAGCTTTAACCACCAGTATGTGATAAATCAATACATTTACAAAATACTAAACCACAAACTATCTGCAGTTACGCTGAATACTTGCATAACCCTGCCAAATCCATAAACACTATAATTACAGCCTTTTATAGAAAAGTTAAAGTACATTTAGGTCAAAGTTCTGAGGGAGCCAGTTGCGGAGATGTTGGCGTAAACCAGCTGAGAGATGCAGAAAACACTTGCCTTGCAAGATTTCTAAGCCGGACGCAATTACCAACAACGTCAACTATAATTTCAAACAAATCATGTCTGGAACTGCAAAACCAAACATGTCTCTAATTGACTGACTCATCTGTAAATCACCAAGTACAGCATTTCTGAAAGAGGGCTGACAGCACTAATAGATTTACATCTTTACAGACTGTAATTTAATAACATACAAAAAAAACTGCATAAATGATGGCAGATTCCATCATTCGGAGACTGAAAGTTTTGGCCATGTGCTAGAGATGGCAAAGCTCAAATGGAGAGAAACGCTTTAACTGAACAGTCTTTTGTTTGGGGACTGGTGGCTGGTACTGAGAGAGTTCTGTGTGCACAGCACATTCCAGAGCCCTGGTCCAAAAAACAGCACATTTGTAAATGAGATCAGTAACAAGAGCACTCGGGACATTTTTGGACTATTCTAGGACTATTTCAGGACTAAAGGACAATTCAGATTCCTTTCTGATGCCACAGGGATAAAAGGAGGAGCACACTGTGATGACAGAGCTGTATTCAAATTTAACCTAATAAGAACATTTCAAAACCTTTTACAATTGTTCGCAAATATGAAATTAAAAAGATGCTTAAAGGGACGGTTCACCCAAAAATGACAATTCTGTCAGCATTTACTACTTCTCACATTGTTCCAAACCTGTATGAATTTCTTTCTTCTGTTGAACACAATTGAATATATTTTGAAGAATGCTGATAACCAATCAGTTGCTGGTAGCCATTGACTTCCACAGTAGTCATTTTCCCAATTATGGAAAAATGACTTCTAGCAACTTCTCTGGTTACCAACATTCTTCAAAATATCTTCTTTTGTGTTCAAAAGAAAAAACTCATACTAGTTTGGAACAACATGAGGGTGAGTAAATGACAATTTTGGGTAAACTATCGCTTTAAAAGGTCATTTTATAAAATTTGCACTGATAAAAAGCTTTTTCTGTCTTTAGAAACTGAAAAAATGTCCATAACATCTGCATTTCTGAAAATCACACTTTAAAAATTCCCTAACGTTTCAAGGTTTTCCTTGTCATTGGGATCCGGTTTATGGCAGAATGTGCCTGGTACATTACGTAAGCGCAGTTATATGTTGTCTTTTGTTTTGCGCAATGACAGACACTATGTGACACTTACATACAAGTTTCATAACAGAAAGTGCAACGGAGTTGTTACCATTTTCAGTCGTCATGCCTAAGATTCCACATACCTGTCAAAGCAAGGCAGAAATGCTACAGAACACGAAACGTCAATAATGGGTGTGATCAGAGTGAAACTTTAAATCAATCGAAACTGAAACTCGACATTCTAATCGATACATAACTCAAGCAAGAAATCCAAAATATGTTGAAACACATATGAGTTATTGGGTTTGGGAGTTTTGTAAATGTGATGGGAATACAAGTGCCAGCGTTGTGTAGTAAGTATAAGCAGGCTAGCTTTTCCAATCCTCTAAGGATGTTTCATGAGAAACTATAAAAATAGGATTATTGTCTTCAAAGTAGCCCAGTTTTTGAGCCACTTACAAAAGGATAGATGCTGTAAGCCGAGCAGGCGAAATCCTAACTGGTGTAAAATTCAATTATCATAATGCTGGAAAGTATGCAAGTACCAAGGGTCTGTGAAAGGGAGATTGAAAGGAATAATATAAATCTGACCATAAATGTAGAAAAACCCCCAAGAACCGTAAA
The DNA here is from genome assembly GCA_027422435.1 of Schizopygopsis pylzovi. Lineage (NCBI taxonomy): Eukaryota > Metazoa > Chordata > Actinopteri > Cypriniformes > Cyprinidae > Schizopygopsis > Schizopygopsis pylzovi. The sequence goes on from CM049827.1 coordinate 31,010,988, forward strand.
TCACAAGACGTGCCATGTTTACTTTGTGCATGAAAAAAGACATTTTAAAATAATAACAGCAATCAGACAGTGTATTAAATGCAATGAATCTTTCTCTGGGACCAAACTGTTCACATTATTATCTTTAACTGCATTTGGCTCATTCATTTGCCATCATTTAATGTCTTCATGTTCTGATGAGAGCATAAGGATCCTCAAATCAAAACCCAATATACAGATAGTATTGATCTTTAACCACACAGTCTACAAAGTGTGACTTAGTATAGTAAAATAATAATCCTGTTTAGTGTCAATTCAATTCCAGTACAAACATATTGTATAAAAATGTAATATAACTAACAAGACTGCATTGCTATACTGTTTAACAATTCACCTGAACAAAGGATTTCTGGGACCAAAAACAGAAAAAAAAATTCCATTGAGGATGTGTAAAGCGTGCCATTAAGTTTAGCTAAATTTAGTTTACAGTTCTTATAAAATATTAAAAGTCATAAAGTAAATGGGAAGTATGTTTGTTTGAGCATTTAAAATACAACACGAGGGTTGAATACCGTTTCAGCCAATCTCACATCAAAATCCAAGTTTCATTCACTTCCAGTGAAGTAATGTTCTCTTCTTGCCGTGCTAATTCATTCATAACACTCTCACCTCAGTGAATAACATGTGTATATAAACAGTAAACTCCGTTATACAATGATCCATGTGTCAGGGAAAGCGGGTGTTGTACACTCCATGGCGCGGAATGACAATGGACATTCATCATTTCATTCTTTCTCTAATAAGATGCATTCAAACAAAGACAAACCCAAGTATATCGATCAACAGATGACCAGCACTGTTACACGAATATGTGTTAAATCCAGCAACTTAAAGAGGCGGTTGTGATGTCTAGTGGGAACAGAGCTGTTAAAGACAAAAGACGAACGCGAGAGAGACAATCACTCAAAGTGCTCTTGTTTCATGTGCACAGATCCTCTCGAGATAGAGGTAAAATCAATACAGACGCGACAGTGATCACAGTTTTTGCTCGGAAAGCACGCCAAGGCAACTTTAAGCGAGGCTTTAATACTCTATTTTAGTGTGCTCTTCTTCTTACCTTGCTGTAACTCCGGACAGATCGGGCTTTAGGAAAGCAGATAAACACACTCTCTTTGCAGACTTGGATTGGTGGGACGATTCGAAGCGAATGTAAATCCTTTTCGGCGAGTTTTTGTCCGTGGGCCCACGGCTGCTGCTGCTTTCTCTAACCCTCGATCTGATCAAGCTCTCGCTCTCAGCCAGCGCGAGTCCATGCACGGGTGACGTCACCGCTGCCATGGCACAGCACGAGCGAGGAGGGAGGCGCGCGCGAGAGCTCTGATGATGATGATAGAGGGGCTTTTCAGATATTAAATCACTTTATACTTTTTAGAGTGTATAATATAAGAATGAAGTATGGTAAAGTTTAGAAACATGTGTAAGTTACTTCATGCACGAGAACAGTGCACTCTAATAAATTGCAGAAAGATGCATAAAAACTATAGTTAAATAAAAATGATTAATAATACAGTTGAATGGCATGACTTACATTATCTTCTCTACAAAATAATTGATTCCCCAAATATATAATACAAAATATTTGACCAAAACATAGTACAGCTTAGCACCTATAGCCCACATATTTTAATGATCTTCTTAAAAAAAAATAGTATTTTGTTAAAGCAATTAATTGAACGAAAAAGTATTAAAGTTTGAATTGTAATAAATGTTTTGTTGAATGTTTTAATTAATGAATAAATAAATAAATATATATATATTTTTATGAACCAGTACTACAGTCGTACTGTATATACTGCATATGCAACAGTAGGCCTACTATCAATTCAAGTAGAAATCTCAGATTTATTGTAGTATACCAGTCATAAGGGTATATTTATTTTAATTGAGATTTATACATCCTCTGAAAGCAGAATAAATAAGCTTTCCACTGATGTATAGGATACAGAGATACAACTATTAAAATGGTGCAAAACAAATAGCATTAATAGCAATGTATATTACTAATCAAAAATTCAGTTTTTATATATTTGCGATAAAAGATTTACAAAATATCTTCATGGGACATAATCTTGAGTTGAGAATATCCTGATGAGTTTTTTTTGGCATTAAAAAAAGCAATAATTTTGACCCATACAATGCATTGTGGGCTATTGGTACAAATATACCCATGAGACTTGTGATTGGTTTTGTGGTCCAGGGTCACATATTATAACAAATTGTACCACGATATTTTGCAGCTTACTCTACAAAACAAAGAGTTAAGGATGCTTCACAGGCTTATCAAATCCTTCGTGACACAAAACAGGGTCATGTGGTGACACTGATATCCTTCTTCTGTTTCCTTCGAGCTTCTAGTGAAGGCTGTAAATGTTTATCTGCACTGAACAGTTGTATTCACCTGAACTATCATGTCTGCTGCCAAACCCTGACTGAACTGCAGACTACACTGTAGTCGAATGTCATCCTGTCCTTGTCACATGAAAGAATGAGTAAGTCTGATTCACTGAGATTTTTATCGTTTCAGGAAATGGAGGGGAAAAACCCACACGTATTTATTGGATTTTGATGAAGGTTTCTCTAAGGCTGAAGAACGATGTTTTATTGGCTCAATAAGTGCCTGAAATGCAATGACCAAGAGTGCTTTCATCTGAATAGTTATCTACAGAGTACTGCGGCAATTTAATCATGCGTCTTCCCTTTAGTGGATTCAATCGTGTATAAAACAAGCGATTGCTGTGAGAATGGGCTAAGAAGGCAAATGTTCATCGCATTTTAAACTGCACTCTTAAAACAAAGAATCCAAAAAGGGGTTTTCTCAGCAATGCCATTAAAGAACCATTTTGGGTCTCAGAAAAAATCAAACAGCCAGGGAACAGTTCTTAAAATAACCATTGAAATAATCTAAAGAACCCGTTTCTGCTATAAAGAAACTTGAACAATGGAAAGACTGCATGGATGTTAAAGGTTCTTCAGATGCCAACACAGTTTAGACAAGTTTAGAGAACTGACCAAAATGATAATAAAGTCCAGGAACGTATTACTAGAGTTACACATGTCACCTGTACGGTGGTTCTGGTGGATTGTGATCCAAAAATGAGTCAAAATGGTATTCAAAATGATCTGCCGCTTAGCAGAATCAATTTAGATAGATGCCAATATGGACTACACAACACAATATGGACTATCTAAACCAATGTATTTACATACAGTATGCCCATGAACTGAGCCAGCCTTCTGTGTTCTGAATTCTCACAACCGGGCATCAGGCCTAATCCTGTGTTTGAGGAACAGCATTGTGATCCGCTGCATGTTACAGACTGAAAACATGGATAATGGCCCGTTCCAATCATGGATTTGTCCCTGGCACATTATAATTTCACATGGTAAAGCTGAACACAGCGTATCACAATATTTCAGATTATCGATTTAGACAGTCTATGGCAAAATTGACTCAACAAGACCTATTCTTTTCTAATATTATCATTATAAATTACAGAAATTATTACAAATCATTTGAGGCAATGCCTGTTTAAAATACATACTCTTACACTCAGTATTCAAAAAAGAAAGAAAGAAGTAGTATGCAGTATACGCTGCATATTATATGATAATATTGCATTCTGAACACAAACTCTATGAATATTACCCTGCTTCATCAGCAGGGCACAGCTGCATCAGAACTACAACAGCCTTGCACGTCATATTTATTAAACTAGCCTGCATAAACCGGTTACTATATATGCTGTTTCAGCAAATACGGGTGAGTCCAATAAGACTTACGAGTCTACTTGCCCCCCCCCCCCCCCTTGCTACTAGTGATAACCATGATACCTATAGCATCATTCCTGCACTTATTAATTGGAATATATATATATATATATATATATACAGTATATATATATATTTATAAAAACTCTTGCCTCACCTTGATTAAGTATATGAGAATTAAGAACAAGTTTTAAAGTTAAATAGGTAAATAAAAAATAAAACAATTCTGCTGGGTAAAACCAAGAAATATTTGCTAAAACCTTTCCTGAGCTAAAACGAACACTTTCCACAAGTTTGGGCTACTATAAATGCCATGCCCACTAAACAAGAGATGCAAGAACACAATAAAAACATAATAGAAGACAACTTGTGTCTCTCCATCACTATCTATCTATCCGTCCGTCCATCCATCCATCCATCCATCCATCCATCCATCCATCTATCTCTCTCTCTATCTATCTATCTATCTCTCTATCTCTCTATCTATCTATCTATCTATCTATCTATCTATCTATCTATCTATCTATCTATCTATCTATCTATCTATCTATCTATCTATCCATCCGTCCGTCCATCCATCCATCCATCCATCCATCCATCCATCCATCTATCTCTCTCTCTATCTATCTCTCTATCTCTCTATCTATCTATCTATCTATCTATCTATCTATCTATCTATCTATCTATCTATCTATCTATCTATCTATCTATCTGTCCGTCCGTCCATCCATCCATCCATCCATCCATCCATCCATCCATCCATCCATCCATCCATCCATCCATCCGTCCGTCCGTCCATCCATCCATCCATCCATCCGTCCATCCATCCATCCATCCATCCTGCAGTTTATCAACAAAGAATGACAGTGACTCGACCTCAAATTGAAAATCAATTTCAATAATAGAAGTGGTTTGGATGTTGTCGTTCCTCTAATGGGAGGACAACAAAGTAATCGAGGTCAATTATCAAGAGTTTTCTCTGTGTGATGAATTATTGGGCTGTGCACAGGAGCAAAGTAAATCAAGTGACATAGTTATGTGATTAATGGGATCGTTTGAGGATCTGGAAAGAGAGCATTTTTCACAATTAAGACCCATTAAACGCAGTCATCATGGTTACAGAAATAGTTTCAAATGAACGTTTGGGCTTATGGTTACCTTTGTTTGTTAACATGTCTCCAGGTGGTGTAATATCTGTTTAAGGTGGATCCTTATTCATGAAAAGGAAAGGTGGTAGATACACTTGCTCTGCAACCACACACACGAATTTTCACAATGTTCATAACGAGTGTTTCCATTAATCACAGACCTGGAGTGCATTGATAAAGCTGCTCTCCGGCAGCAGGGGATCATGGGAACTGAGAGGAATATTAAGGGAGATAGGAGGCAAATAAACATTGACGGGGAAAAGTGAACAAGACAAACACAACCTAAAGATATGATCTGGTCGTTGATAGCTATATGTTAATTCAGTTATATGAGCAAGGAAAGGAATAATATACAACTCGCTGAAAGAGTATCGATTAAATTACGATCAATGTGTCGATTGAAAAACAATGGGCAATGTTTCGTGATGCTTTAGCGCCCCCAAGCGATTAATGCTGGCATTGCAGCGTGCAATTGCACCAATAGAGGGCGCATTTAGTTCTGACCACAACTGACTTGAAACGTTTACTCATGCTACTCATTTGTGATCCTGGACCACAAAACCAGATTACAGGTTTTTTTTAAATAGCTTGGACAATAAAAGTGATACAAGAGGCTCACTTAGTGGAACCTTTCTCCTAATCTTTAGACAAAGTCTGCAAAGCTACAAACACATGCTTTAAACTCAGTTTGATATTGTACAAACTTTTAGCAAAACTACATTACACACATCATTCAAAACTAACAGCTCTTTTGTTTTATTTGGGAAACACTGCCATTTTAATGCCACACCCGTTTACTGATGACCTACATACAGGGATAATGTGTGAAAACACTTATATAATATATTCACTTAGTAATCACAACTGTTTTTTTAAGAAATAATTTTTACCCCCTTGCATTTCTGTTTACATTGTATCTATATTGTAAAAAGCGCTTTATAAATAAAGCTGAATTTCTGACTTAACTTGTATGC
>CM049827.1:31019416-31061916 GCA_027422435.1 Schizopygopsis pylzovi
TATAATTAATAATACAAATAAAAAGTGTACCATTATTCCGTTGATGTTTGTTTAAGTATGCATGGCCTCTGCAGTTAGACACTCCCTCAGGGTCGTGTGTTAAGGCAGTGGTTTCATATTAACAGTAATTATGATGATGACATTTGTGCTGCTGATGATGATATGATGGATGATGCATTTCCAAAACCTACAAGTCAAGATGATTGCAAAGAGTAATTATGTCTGCAAAAATACATCTCCAGAATTAGAGCTTATTCCAAAATCATCCCAAAGATGTCAACTGGTATGCTGAGTCTCTAATGGCGAATTAAATGGAATGACACTATTATTTACATAAATAAATAAATAAAGTGCTCATAGTAAAATCAGTGTTTCATCAGTTTGTAAATTGGAGTTTGAGTTTGAATAATCTTGGCTCATTTGAACATTCCATCAGTGTAAGTTTGTGGGATTTTCTCCAATTGTAAAAGTCATTTTTGTGAAAACTGTAAGTCCGATCAGTTAGAAAAGATACAGCACACAGTCGGAGTAGTCTGAAGGTCTGACCTGAGATCGGGGAATGGACTGGAGCTTGAAAGCTCTAGGAGGAGTTGTGTTTCATAATTTAGTCTAAAAGAAAGAATAATAATACGCTTAAATAGCATTTCAGTAAGTTGGCCTTTTCAATAATAATAATAATAATAATAATAATAATGATAATAATAATCAAGTGCCAATACTAAAATCATTGTTTTTATCAGCATTATAAACAAAGTGTTCTGTGAAAGATAGCTTCTTAAATATATTTTCAGTCGTCTCTAACAGTTTTTAAATTCTTAAAAATAATTATTATTTATTGATATTCACAGTTGTCTCTAACAGTTTTTTTAAATAAATTGAAAAATTTGTTTTATAATAGCCTAATAATAATAATAATAATAATAAAAGAAGAAAAAGAAAACAACAATAACAATACAAATTAATAATAATAAATATTTAAGTGTCAGTGAAGTCCTAAAAAAATCAATGTTTTATCATCATTAAACTCAGTAATTTGCAAATGACAGCTTCTTACATTTATATTCACAGTCGTCTCTAACAGTTTTTAATACATTGATGAATTGCTTTTTATAATAATATTAATACCATAATTGTAAATATTTAAGTGTCAAACAATTCCTAAGCATTATAAGCAATGTATTTTGCACATTTATATTCATTATTCTTGTCCCTGATAAGAGTAAATAATTAGAAAAATCATTGCATCAGCAAACCCCAAAAGCAATTATATAGATCTTGTTCTACAAAGTCAGCATTTTCACCGTCTAGCAGCCGCTAGTTTTAATGACAGAGCTGGTGGGTGAGTTTGACAGGAACGACAGAGCAATGAATGCGTTTGATTTCTGTGACAGCTGGCTTTTCCTCCTGCCGTTCTCATTCTCTAATCATAGTGCAGGATTTTGAGGGGATCTGTGTCCATGGTCCGAGCACCTTTGTGTTTAAATGCTCAGTCCCAGCTGTCTCCACCTCGGCAGTGCTAGATTTGCTAGATAAACACTAGAGAGACAGACTAACCCCCTGCACTATTAATAAAGAAGATCAAATCGCTCCGGTGAGACTGGTGGAAAGAGGACAGCTCTGTTCTAAAACTTGCTAGCTTTGCTGTCTACTGCATGAATATGCATGCTTCTGAGACAGCATCCTAACGGACCATTTGTTACTAATTTATGGCTTACTTTTATGACTAATTCTTAAAATAACCCCAGGGTCACTGGTCACTTGACACAAACACATCCTGGATGTTCCAGTGAGTGATGTGAACTACGGAGAGCCTGGAGTGAAAGCAGTGTCTCCTATAGCCCACTCCCTAAAATAACCACGTCTGCTAGGAGACCAGGCAGCACAACCATGCAACAAATATCACAGGGCTTTAGAGGCCTGAGCACAATACGTGGTCCAGAGACTCTCGATTTGACTGTTTTGGCTCCATGTCCAACTGAAGAAACATGAGCTTCTGCATGGTTACACAAGGTGAACTGCGTTTGACAAACTCAGGAATCAATCGCCCCTTTGAAACCCATGCAATCAGAGACGTTATGTGCAGAATTACTATGTAAATGTGATAAATCGAATTAGTCATGATTTTATAATATTAGTCTGTTACAGAACAGCACCTCTGTGGAAAAACCTCCCAAATGTTTATTTTGAACAACACATGGACTGAAAAACCAAATCATGAACAGGTCAGCACAGCAGACTGCATCGTTTTGCAGTGCAGAGCAACGGACTCGTTTTGTAAAACACTAATGTTAAATTAATAATTAAAGGAATATATAAAAATAAATGTACATCTGGCAATGCCTCAGCTATAAGCTGCTCATATATAGTCATGAACCATAATTTAGCATCACTGACAGTATTAATAACATTAAATTAATTATTTACGTGAGGAAGTAGAAGTGTACAATTATTAGAAAAATGTACAGTAATACCCAGCAAACCAAAATATAGCAAACAAAAATACATGGGAATTATAATGCAATATATTAAATAAGACATTTCCATATATGGGAGACTAGTGCTTATATTTGTGCATGAAACATGTATGGATATATATTGATACACATATAACATAGAACAAATTATAATGAAGGCAAAAACTGTACAATTGTTTGTTTTACATGCAATAGCTTTATTGAAACACACAATTAATAAATGTATATTTTCATGAGTTCATGCTTTGGTTTTTTACATAAAGTTGAACACATATTCATAAACAGTATTTCCATTCATTTTTTTGCATAGTTACTCATATAGGCTATAGAACATTTAGAAAAAAAAAATATGAGTACAAAAAAATGGATATGGATCGTTGAAATCTTGAATATCTCCAGAATGCCAAAAGACTCAAAGCATTTCAAGCCCGATGGGCCTTGTTTTTCGCCAGGTTCCACTTCACCATAACCTACCGGCCTGGATCGAAGAACATCAAGGTGGATACACGTTCCTGAGTTCACCAACCTGACAGTCCATCGACTCCTGAGCCCATACTCTCTCCAGCCGTAATCGTCACTCCTGGGGCTGTGCAAAGAATCGAATGCGATTATCATGCGCATCTCCTCAGTAAAGCGGCTCTGTGGTTAGTAGTAAATCTCCATCACCTGCTTTTAGATGGAGCGGCATTTAATACACAGAGCCGTAGTTCACTGACAAGCTAGCTAATATAGCACTCATAATCGCAGATGAATCGCATTCATCACATTCAGTGTATATTATTATAAGGAACCGAATTGATCAAAAGATTCATTCTCAAAGTAGATAGCTATGAATGATCAGCAAAACACCACTAGCATTGAATTATGTTGTAGGAAGATATAACTAAAAAGCACACTAAATTCAGTTTCATAGGTGTGGATGTGCAATGACTCTTTCTGAATGTTACATCGCTACGCCAGTAGGTGGCGATGTGTCTGTCTATATGAGTTAATCATTGTGTCAAGTATGCTACTGATTTGAGCAAAACACTGGCTCATTTAGGAAAGAAACAAGTAACTGGGTGCTTCTGAAATACAAGGACGCATTATAGTGAGTTCTTCTGAGGGTTCAAGGCTAGAGTCCTGCTCAGTGTTAAACACTATAATGTGACGGTCTAGAAAGCGCACAAGGCAATGTCATAAATGTTTTCACCCACAGTCTTGACTTTCTGTTAACACAATACAAGTAATGACAACAGTTTGTGGTCCCCCAGTGGTTTACATTATACACAGTTTAGCATTATATGATTCATCATTTACAACAAAACAAAAGAAAGCATAATGCCTTTATCTCCGAAATATTTTTGTCTTACATTAAATAATTAAATTGAATGAGCTCAGTGCCAATTCATTTTGTTAGGGATTGAATGACACCAAGGATACATCTGATGCAACCTTGAAAACAGGTCAAATAAAGGACGTGAAACTAAGACTGCCTTCTAAAGATCTTCAAATTGAGACATCCGTCGATATGCTCCCTTACTAGGATGCATCCTTCTGATTGAGAAGCACCCACTGCCTTTTATGGTCATTGACTCGTCATTCACTCAACTGATTAATTCCACAATACCATCATTGCACTTGTAACTATTTTGTTTCTTCAAGTTATTAAAGTAGCACAGTCAGCAACCTTGCTTAATTTATATATACATATTGTATTTGCATATTGATTGATAAAGGATATGCTTCAATACAAGCCTGTTGGGTTTGAGGTTTCAATGAGCAACAGCTTCAAGATAAACTCTGAGTAAGTGTACACTGCAAAAAATGCTTTTCTTATTTAGACTTTTTGTCTTATTTTCAGCCAAAATATCTAACGACTCTTAAATCAAGGAGGATTTTCTAGACAAGTAAACAATTATTGTCTTGTTTTCAGAAAATCAAGTTAAAATTAAGTGAGTTTTTGCTTAGAACAAGCAAAATAATCTTATTTCAAACAGAAAACAATATTATTTTGCTTACTCCATTGGCAGATTACTTTGCTTGTTTCAAGCAAAAACTCACTTAATTGTAACATGTTTTTTCTGAAAACAAGACAATAATTTTTTCTTATCTAGAAAATCCTTCTTGATTTAAGAATTTCTAGTTATTTTGGCTGGAAACAAGACAAAAGTCTAAGCAAGAAAAGCATTTTTTGCAGTGTAGCTGTCTAACGTGCTTGATTTTGCTCGCTTAAGTCTGTTTGTGCTGGCACTGAGGACGGAGAGGAGCAGTCTTTTGCAATGTTACCTCCAGGCTGGTAAGCCTCTCTTAACCCTGTCATGGAATGAGATGCTATGAATAGACTCGTCAGTGCTGGAGGCAAGATTGGGAGATGAGTGAGGCCGGTCTGGAGGAGACTCATTGGAAAGGGTGGTTGATCTCTTGTTATGTGGAGGAGGTTTATATGAAAATGTGTTTGTTAGGACTGAAATATAGAAGGGGTTTGCCTAATGGAAAGAGACGTCATTACAGCATGGCCTGTTGATCCAGTGTCTCGAGTACGCTAGATTTATGTATGAGGTCGAAAAGTCTTTGGATAAGTTGATTAGGAATAGAAACAACAACCCAGTATGAATTTACTTTATGCCTACAGTACTATCTGCACTTGGTAATAATACAATCTCAAAGGCAATATACTGTTTGTGAACTGAACTGTGAAAACTAAAATGCTCATAATGCAATTTTAGATTTAATGATTTAACCAATAAAATGTTTAGTTTCTTCAGGATAAAACTTAATTTGAGGTAATATACTCATTTTTCTTAGAAGGAGGTTTTAGCGTGGGAAGAATAAGGAAGGGTAAAGGGAAATAAATTAGATCACACAAACACAGGACTCACTCTCACACTGAGTCTATGAAACAACTTATGGGCTGTTTTAAGGACAAACATCTGACTTAAATTTCCTGCTCTTCCAAACAGTTCAGTGTGATCTGGTTACCTTACAGTCTCTCCTCAGATGACATCCATCCTTAGCAAATCAGTCAAAATTAGATCAATATTTTTAAGCTCCATTCCAGACTGCCGCATAAGATTCACTTAATGTGAATACTGAAATATTCTCTAAAATCTGCTCATGAAGTGATATGAATAAACAAACAAATAAAGAAATAAACTTTAAGTTTGACAATGAATCAAAATTATAATCACGTCAACATTATTTAAAGCACAACAAAGATATTAAAACTTGATCTGACATGTACTTTAAAGTAAAATATTTAATTGATATTATTTCAAATCACACATTTTAAAGATGTACTGAAACATATTAATGAAAGTGTACTCTCTTTAAGTACACTTAAACGGCTATCTGCAAGCACACTTTTGTAAGAATACACTCTTAATATTTGAAGTATACTGCAAATGCACATTTTCTATATATTATTTATTAATTCAGACTTTTTTTCTTTTTTACAAGGGGTTTGGATTTGTATTGACATTAGGGGTAATAATAATAACATCTCCAAACTATTTCTTTAACAGCTACAGGCCATGCTAATATGCATTCTCCTGTTTAATTCATCATCTGATGTAGTTTTGTGTCTCGGTGATGCCAGTATGGTAGCAACACACATCTAGTTATCTGAAAAGGCAAATGTTAAAGATTGATGGCAGTGAATATATCCACACTGCATGTGAAACACAAGCTGGATGCTGGTAATATTTTAAGGTTTGAGATGACAGATGTGTTGTGTGTTTGACATCATTAGTCCATCTGTTGCTGTGATGATGAGATGACTTCCCAAACTCCATCCTATTGAATATCATCCATAATCACTTTCTTTCTACAACAGAGGGAATCCCCAACTGATTTATCAGTGTTAAGTATCACAGCTACTAATAAATACACAACAGGGCTTGTTTGATGAAACAGACGTATAGATTTCTAAAATTTGCAGTCTAAATGTCCATGAATCAGGATCTCTACATAACTGAGAGAGAAAGATAAAGGGATGGGGGAGGCTGTGATTAGAAAGGAGCGAGGTGAAGAGTGAGAGATGGAAAGGTGCAGAAAATAGCTCCACAATGTCCCCAGAGAGCAAACAGAGAGTCTGTTATCAGGACGCATGGAAAACATCCTCGACACAATCCCCGAGAGCGACAGAGAGGTGGAGAGACTGAGATCTTGAAGAATACTTCCCATTTGGACACTGAATACATACAGTGTAAAACACACTTTGTTTTTACACACATGTCTTTAGTGGATCTGCAAACACTATTATTCTATTGCATCTAAACACGCCAGCTGGAGTCAACGGACGTATGAAGTCAGTTCTCCTGAAGATTAGTGTCACATCACTATGAACATGATCCACTATTGTCTGAAAGACAGATAGTGTCCAAATACTTTTTCTCAAATAATGTTTTTGTTTTATAGGATCTTTTTGTGAAATATTTGATTGTAATGTGTGCTTATGCTGATCATACATTTTTAGAGGAATAATCCACACCAAAAAAATGAAAATTGTGTCATCATTTACTCGCCCTTATGCCATTTCAAACCCATATGACTTACTTTCTTCTGTGGAACATAAATATCATATACAATATGTTTGAAAAATGTCTCATTGTTCTTTGTCCATACAGTTGAAGTCAATGGTAACCAAAACTGTTTGGTTACTAATGTTTTTAAAATATCTTGAAGTATTTTAAAGTCATCTTTGGAAAGACATGCGCGTGAGTAAACGATGACACAATTTTCACTTCTGGGTGAACTTTAGGATGGACGTTTGTGTCCATGTACTTTTACAGGCGTCTGTATACTGTATATGTGCAGCTGTTTCCTGAAGTCTGAGACCACTTGCATTCTTCTCTAATTGAATGAAGTTTTTCATTGTACATTTTACTAGAAATCATTCCATTTAAGTGAAATTTTGTTTTTAGCATTTCTTAGAATATTGTCATGTGCGCTCAAGCCATATGATCCATTATGTCCATTATGTCCTATTATGTCCTAATATGATTTGAGAATGTCCCAAAGAGCATCTTGTGCGTCATTGTAAGCAAAAACATTAGTGTACAAATTAGTTTAAATGGTCAGTGTCATAAATTGCTTGAATATGGGACCATTTGTAAAGAAAATGTCTTTAAAATAACTAATGTGTGGATTTTCGTTTAGATGGACTTTGAGCATGTGAATAAACTTTTCTTCTGACTTCTTTAAATCTGCATTAAAGATTCATAACTAAAAGCAAGCTAAAACGGTTTCAATAACAATAGTGAAAATGCTCACTGCAAGAGAAGAGGTCTGTAAACATTGTTTGTGTGCTTTGGCTTGCTTCTCGCTCACAAACGCTCGGGGGCAGAAATGAAGAGAGAGAATAAGACACAGATGATAAAGACAAGAGTTATTACTAAGAAACAGAGAATCTTACATAATACACTTTTCTCTCCATGCTTGTATTTTACTTTCATAAACAGCAATGTGACAATGGCACAGCTCTTTAAAACGAAGACCGAATGAAACATTGCCAGATTTACACCTGATGATGAAGAGCAGCCATAAACCACATCCACAAGAAAAATATGTTTCTAGTTTTCAGATAAACAAAATTGTTATGCTTGGGACTAGTGGACTAAGATTAATACACTTAATTCAAGATATATTCTCTGAAAATAAGTCTTAAAACCCCTTAACTGTCACTCGCAGTAACATAGACATTATAGTGCACTATCCAGACTTACAGTTTTATAATTCATGAACGAAAACATTTGATGGACCATTTCCATGGTAATGCAATGTCTGATCTTAAAATAGGGTTCAAAGAATGAATTATGAGATTTTAAGTTTTCAAGTGATATATAATTTATTTTAAAATATCTAAAGTATGATAGAAATAAAAGGCAACTAAGAAGATTGTCCGTGACAAAGGTCAGAACTCCTGTTATGATGTAGATTTTTCAGGTGCACTCTTGTCATAAATCAATCTATTCATTTTACTACATAATTTTTTTAACAAAAAAGTGGTGTAATATCTATTTAGGAGTCTTAGACCTTTCCAACAATAAATAGTTTGTCATGATTAGATCAGGATTTAATTTCTAATCTAGTGAAGTAAACTAGTGACAGTTAAGGGGATTTATCATAACACAATCTTGCTTTTTAAGCACGTTTCAGGAATAGATACTTTAAGATATTTTCTACTAGAAAACAGGGCAAAATATAATAAAATCATATTTTTTAATTGTTGTAATAGAGTAATATCTTTTAATATTTATTTCAGAATCAATGCAATTATCACAAAACTAAAAGAGGCCTTAAAAGGACACAGGTAAGAGGGAACATGTGTGTGTGTGTGTGTGTGTGTGTGTGTGTGTGTGTGTGTGTGTGTGTGTGTGTGTGTGTGTGTGTGTGTGTGTGTGTGTGTGTGTGTGTGTGTGTGTGTGTTCGCGTGCGGGTGAGAGGGTGTGAGAGAGAGAGAGAGAGAGAGAGAGAGAGAGATAGAGAGAGAGAGAGAGAGAGAGAGAGAGAGAGAGAGAGAGAGAGAGAGAGAGAGAGAGAGAGAGAGAGAGAGAAGAGAGAGAGACTACATACGCAGATGGGCTTTATCTGGTGTGCTGGTTCTTTTGGTGTATTTATAGCTCATCTTGATAGAAAAAGCCTGCCCAAACCCTACCACTCCAATTAGTCACCCCATAGGTGGAGTAATTTAATCAGAACATACAACCCGAGCCGAGAGCCTCCACGCTCAGTCTGGCCAGACTCTTCACACAGACAGACAGCTCTTCTCCTGAGGTAAGACCCACGGACGCTTGTGTGTATAGATTACTAACACCAGATCACACTCGTGATCTACCATCCATCACTAAACCTGTGTCCTCCGTCAGAATCACTCAAACGTGTGCTAGTATCTGTCATCATGTCTGCTGCTTATTCTTTATGGTTGTTCTTCTGTCATTCTGCATTGCTTGTAGCTATTAAGTGAATATGTCACTCATCTAGACAAAAGAAAGCATTAAAAATGCAGTCAAAATAGTAATATTGTGAAATATTATTACAACTTAAACTAAAAAAAAATGCAAAAACATTCATTTGAATCTACTAACAAACGTCTGCAGTAAGGCATTGGTCTCAGAGTGGCTTGGTCTTGTGTTAACAGGTTACCTTAGCCATTGTATCTGACACAGCAAGGTCTATGATAGCTATAAGTCTCTCTTAAAACATTAAAAGGCACGGTGGGCATTTATAGAGTTGTGATGTGACTCTCTCCATCATATGGACTGTGCTGAGCAGGAATTTGTCTTAATCTCAGGAGGGTTAGTCTTCCATACACCTGTCTGGCTTCTCTTTTTAGTGTCGTCTAAAAGCTTTCCGTTTATCTTTCAGACCTCTGCTGTAGTTTTAATTAGCATTGTGTGATGACACTCGCAGATGTCTCCAAACACAGCTGAGGATTATAAAAAGAGAGATTAGAGAAATACCAAGTCATGCCCAAGACAGATCTTGTTAGAGGAGATCAGTTTAGATCAAGTGTGCCGGTGACAGCATTTCATGAACAAAAGTGAATTAGATTAAAGAGGGCTGTACAGACTGTCAAGAAAGATTCAGCTGACAAAGAGGATCATTTTGATTTTTAATTTTGCTTCCTAAATTTAGATAATATGTCGAAGGTAAAGTTGCAAGTACTGTACATTTCCAAAAACAGCCCTGGATTTGGAAACTTTCAGAATTGTTTCTCAACCAGAGAGCCTCAAGATGACTTAAAATGATAAAATAAGATGAAACAAACATTAAAATGTCTATACGTGGAAAAACATCTATAAACTAAAGAACCAGTTTCCAGGTTCTCACAGTTTTGGAAAACCACTTTACAGAAATCCCAGATAAGAGTGATTGATTGATATATTAATAAACTTAATTGAAACTATTTACTTTAAAAATGTAATTTATCTGTTCTGTGTGAAACCAAGGCAAGATTTTGTCAAGTTCAGTACGATGGAAGGAAAGGTGCTGGAAAAAATGGTCACACTTTATTTTAAGGTCCAATTCTTGCTATTAACAAACCATTAACTAAGACTTTTTCCTCAATAAACTCCTAAATTGCCTCTTATTAATAGAAAGTAAGGTAGTTGTTAAGTTTAGGTATTGGGTAAGATTATTGTAGAATATGGTCATGCAGAATATGTGCTTTATGTGTACTAACAGCCAATATGTTAGTGATATGCATGCTAATAAGCAAGTTAATAGTGAGAACTGGTCCCTATACTAAAGTGTTACCAAAAAACATTAGTAATTAGTGACACAGCATGGACATGGTCATACTGTGTACATAGTAAGTCGTGGTCAGACTTGTGCTTAGAGCCATGGAATACCTATTTCCACAAGGAAATATGGTCACAATTAACTGCAGTATGCTATTTTGATAGTCTAAAAAGACGTAGAAGGAAACTAATGGAAAGAATTAAGATGGCTTGCCAGTTGGATGGAGAAAGGGAGAGAGCCTGAAGAAGTGAGACAGCAGAAAAGGGCAAGACAAACAGGAAGCAGAGGAGGGGGAGCGAAGGACTGACTGTGCAAGTCAAAGAATTTTCTTAGAAGGATTTTAGGCAAGAGAGCTGCTTCTCCTGGTTTCCATCTGCTGCCTTTTATGGTAAAACAGTGGAGGGGGATTTGGTGTAGTAGTGAAGCCCAGCCGGGACGAGGGCTCAGTTAGACACACTCACAACGGGATAGCAGGGGGCTGAGGAGCAGGGAGAGAGCGTGTGTGGGACACCGGGGACCCCTGAGGCGCTGGCACGGAGTGAGGTGGCACTCAGAATCACAGGACTCATGGGAACAATACACAGAGAGACTTAACAGGTCCAGGACTCAGACAGCCGTGTGAGTAGATGTCATTCTGCTATTAAGAATAATGTAGAAGAAATCACAATCTCGCTCAGTAAATTTCACATACGATACACATTGAACACTAACGTTTCTTTGAATGATTTGCTTTCAGATTAGTTTTAAATGCTTTTAAGTTTTATTAAGTCCCAGTACACTGTTGTGTACAACTTAGATTTTTGACATCTTGTTGTTTTGCACATTATGTTTGCACATAGTTTTGCACTTTTGATTATTGACATTTACTCATTCTCATTTTCTACCATATGTATGCCCTTGTGTTATGTTATTTATATTGTATTTTATAATTGCACTGTCCATGACGGATGATCGATACATTTCACTCTAATTTCTATACATATTGACAAAAGAAACTTGAACTACTAATGCGATACAATATAAATGAATGTGACCTGCAGGGAAGGTGAAATTACAGGCATAGACTATGATGTATACAGTGAATTCCATGTGCCTAGAGAAGGACTGATTTTACCCATGAAGAAGGGACACTGTGATCAATAATCTCCTTAAACAGCTGAGGACATTTACTATGAACTACCATGCTATTAACACCTACACTGTGTAATTCAGGTGCTAGAATGACTATGCATGTACCCATGAGAATCAGTGATTAGCTGTAAAATGACATGTTTATAAACCTCAATTTGACCTTAATAAACTCCTTAAATGTCAGACATTAGTAAAATATGCCTTAATTTAATGTACAAAATTTGTACTTAATTTAAATTATGAATGTTTATTTTTGTCAATTGTATTAATAATAAATGTGGAGTTGAGGAAATGTATGTTTTAATGAAACATAATATTAAAATAAACATTAATAAATTAAATATTTAAAAACATATACATTTTGTTTAAATACATTAACTCAAACAAATTAATATTTAAAAACATATTTATAATTTTTGTTTAAGTACTAAAATAACAAAAAAATGAAACAAACTATAAGTCAATTTTAATTTAAATATATTGTCTATATATAGACAAAAATGCTAAATCTTTAAAATGAAAATAAAAACATAAATTATTTAAAACAGCTCATTCAAAAACTATAATAGCATATCAACAATAATACAATAATACTGCTTTAATGATGTATGAATTTCACAAACAAAATCTAATGATTATGTTCTCTAGCATGATTTGAGATGATCCAAAGAGCATCTTGAGCTTCAGTTGAAGCAAGAACATCTGGAAAATATAGTGCAGAATTATGTATTAATATTATGTATAAACATTTTAAAAAGATCCCGTTTATTTATAGGTTATAAGACAGTGGTATTTTAAAAATACACATCTGAATATCTCACAACACAACCGTTAATGATAGCTTGAGAAAAATATATATAAATAAAGATAGCACTCATCTTCTCAGATGTTCTGGCGTTTTCACACATCTCCTCATATTCATACTCTCCATCACAGGACTGAAAGGCAGAAGTCAAGATGACAGAGCGATATGACTGCCACTACTGTAAGGAGTCTCTGTTTGGGAAGAAGTATGTTCTTCGTGAGGAAAACCCTTACTGTGTGAAGTGCTATGAGAGCCTGTACTCCAACACCTGCGAGGAGTGCAAGAAACCCATCGGCTGCAGCAACAGGGTAACATCACTTAAAATACCATACTGAATGAAGTTGCATAAAACTGGCCAATCAGAGTAGAGCTTGCAGATCTGGAAAGTGCATCATATGGTCATCAAACTGACTTTAGGTGGTCCAAAGGTACTTTTCAATCTCTTAATCACTCAGAATTGTCATGGAAGTATGTCTTTTACTGCTTTAGGATCTGTCCTACAAGGACCGTCACTGGCACGAGGACTGTTTCCACTGCTTCCAGTGCAAGCGCTCACTAGTGGACAAGCCTTTCTCCACCAAAGACGAGCAGCTGCTGTGCACCGAGTGCTATTCTAACGAGTACTCCTCCAAATGCCATGAGTGCAAGAAGACCATCGTGCCTGGTAAGAGATTCTTCCCTGTGGGAGGAGCTATTACCTCATATCAGGGAATGTGTTTTTTATAGTCATGCACTGCCTTAAAAACATAATTATTCATTCAGCGACACATTCTTTCCATTAAAGCGGAAAAAAACTGCTTCCTTTGACACAGAGTCAATATTTCCCCAGATCTTGTGAAGAAAGAATAACTGTCATTAGACAGATATATTACAGGCCTGTCATGACGTCAAAGCAATAGATTAAGTGATCTGCTTAACTGGTAATAAATATTCATTCATAAATCTTCAACGACAGGCCCTCATGACCATGTAAAAATGTCACACTCTTATAACCCATTATATTTTATGATCCACCACCCTTTTTATAATATTGATCAATCAAAAGGAATAGAAGTTTAGATGTATTTTATGTGTAGTAGCTGTTTTGGCTGTTTAATTAATGTGCTTCAGTTTGTGCTCACAGTCCTGTGGAATGTTCCAGCTCTCACTGAGTGAAACACAATATCTGGAGCACATGGACTTAAAAGATATGAGCCAGACTTTTAAAACAATCAAACTCTGTGCTGTCTCTGTGTACACCACTGCTGGCAGCTGCGCCGTGGCTGGTGTTTATTAGACTTTCATCAGAATGTGTTAAAAATGAATTATGCTTTGTCTTCTTAACAGCTAAACTCCCCTGCTGCATTGCAGATAATCAATTAACCATCACATGTGCTGATATAACTATATACAAGCAGTATTTGTCCTATAATGGTTATTTATATAGAACTTGCTGATACACAATTTGATATGAACTTTGCAAATATTTGTCATTTGACTATATAAAAAAATAGGCCACTTAGCCATTTAAATATGACCAAATGCCTATTTGAGTAAACAAGACAAACAAATAAAGACAAATGAAATACATAATCAAATAAATAAAATGATATTAATAACACATGTTTGTATGAATAACAACTGACGAAGACCCCATTTGGGTCAAAACACTGTAGTTTTTATGAGAGCATTATTTAAGATGAATTCATAAATTAATTTACATTCAACCACAAAATATCTCATAAGTGTATTTGTCTACACATACACTACCACACGTCCTGATTTTGCTGAGTTAGATGTGTTCCTGGATCAAAATTTGAATCCAAAAATATAATCTTGACCATTTCCCTACACCTAAACTTAACCTTACCCACGAGTAATCCCTAAAATCAGAGGAAATGATGGATTAATGACACTGATGTACAAGCACCAAACACTGAGTGTAAGCCTAAACTTCACAAAAATGATGAACTTGTTCTTCAAATCTGATTGTTAATAACAATGTTGTTCCAGGGTCAACAGAGATGTCACAATTGGTGTGGTTCTGCTACACTACCATTCAAACATCTGGAGGAACTTTGTTTTGTTGTTGCTTTTTTTAAAGATATTTTTTTAAATAAAGGGGAATAAATCTAATAAATCTATTTCAAATTAATATGATTCTTTTGGACTTTCTATCCATCAAAGATTAAAAATAAATATTAAGCAGCACAGAGGTGTTCAACATTGTTAATAATAAGCAATGCTTCTTGAGCATCAAATTAGCTTATTAGTATGATTTCTGAAGAATGAGACACTGAAGACTGAAGTAAAGATGCTGAACACTCTGTTACACTGAATTTACATTTCTAGTATTTTACTGTATTTGTGATAAATTATTCTTGGTGAGCATAAGTGACTTTTTAAAAATAAATGTACAATGCATACTGACACCCAGACTTTTGAACGGTACTGTACTTTAGAAAATACCTGCACTAAATATTAGAATCGGATATAATTATGAAGGCATAGAAAGTATCTGATATTCTAGAGTAACATGACTTAATATTTTGGACAAGGACAAATATCTACCAACTTCCTCCATCTTTCATTATAGTTTCATAATATGTATCTTGAGTGTTATGGATCTCAGTATCATTTTAACATGCGTCACTTCATAGGCAGAATGTTGTTGTATTTGGGTTAAGATGGCTCTCTTCTCTCCCTCAGGCTCCAGGAAGATGGAGCATAAAGGAAACAGCTGGCATGAGACCTGCTTTACCTGCCAGCGCTGCCAGCAGCCAATCGGCACCAAGAGCTTCATCCCCAAAGACAACCATAACTACTGCGTGCCCTGCTATGAAAAGCAGTTTGCCATGCAGTGTGTTCATTGTAAGAAGGTAGAGTCAACAGTTGAAGTAACCTATGAGTTAAAGTTACAGACTGCATTAAACATTAAGACACCAGTCAACTATGAGTGAAATACAGTCCATGCAGTCACACAATCAAGCTACTCTATGCATACAGAGAATAGTAGCAGGAATAAATAGTAAGGAAGGATGTTATTTTGAACATAGTCAATGTCTTCATCTCCTTTCGTCTCTGTGTAGCCCATCACCACTGGCGGTGTGACGTATCATGACCAGCCATGGCACAAGGACTGTTTCCTGTGCACTGGCTGTAAGCAGCAGCTGTCTGGTCAGCGCTTCACCTCTCGTGATGACTTTGCCTACTGCCTCAACTGCTTCTGCAACTTGTATGCCAAGAAATGTGCCTCCTGCACCACCCCAATCAGTGGTATGCGCAATCCAACAAAGGGAACTACAAATAGAAATAACTTCTATAGAAATACCTCACTTATGATGAGGTATAGCATGCTTGTTTGAAATCAGGGTTGTGTGCCATTCAGAATTAAAGTGCCCCTATTATGGGTTATGAAAGGTTCATATTTTGGTTTTGGAAGTCCCCAACAACAGCTTGATATACATGTAAGGTCAAAAAACACTTTCATTGTTTTACAATATGCATTTATTTTTAACTTATTTGCTCAACGACTCCCAACGACTCCCGCTAATCTGCTGTGATTGGTCGATTGGTCTCATTGTCATCTCGTCTCGCATGTAATGCCTGATAAAGCATCGTTTGTGAACGCAGTGCTGCTTTGTGTACAGCGTTACCGGGGAAAACGATATTCTTATATTACAATATTCAATTATAATGATTCAGAGTCCACTCTTTCTTTTGAGAGACAATAACTTTATACACGGGGCACTTTCAGATTTAATACTTTGCAGGATGTTTTCAGTCACTTAGAGCTGTTACACTCTGCATGAAAGATCATTTTCAAGAATTCATAATAGAAGTACTTTAAATTGAGAATGTATTTAAATTCCAAGTCCATTCTTGAATGTAATTCAGTGTAGCTCAGTGTTGTTTTTGTTAGCTAAAACGTAAAATACTAACAATATTTTTGCTAATTGAAATAAAAATAAAATACATTATTATAAATATTAGATTCAAAATGTACAATTAACTTAAAATTAGAAATGCTACCTTGGCAACTAATTAAAATAAGTTTGAGTTGAAGTTTTTAAACTAAAACTGAAATAAAAGTAAATGAAAGCTAAACAGAACTATTTAAAAACATAACAAATATAAATGACAACAACACATAACATTTCTAAAACTAAAAAAGAAAACTGAACATAAAAATTAAAATAAAAGCCAATTCAAAATGTGAATAAATGCTATAACAAACATGATGAAGAATTGTTACTTTCATTAGAATTTAACGAAAGTAGAATTCAAATGAAATTATTCTTTTTTTTTAAGTATCAAATGTACTTTTCAATGACAATTTTTTAAAGTCTAAATTATTTATATACAAAAATGTATACTATATATATTTATCTAAATATGGTATAGAAAATATTTATATTTTTTCTGATATTTAATAAATCAACTTACATTTAATGGACCAAAATGTTGCCAAGTTGCAAAACTCACCCACATTTCCAATTTCGACGTCCTGTGGCACATCAAATTGCAAAAACTGAAAAGAAGGCAATATTTAAATTGTGAATTTTCTCAGTCCTCTTTCAAAAAGCTCAAATCTAGCATCCATGAACTATCATACAATACAGCTACATCTTTGTTGTCAGTGCTCATAACATGTTTGCAATCACATATAGGACTTGGAGGAAGCAAGTACATCTCCTTTGAGGAGCGCCAGTGGCACAACGACTGTTTCAACTGCAAGAAGTGCTCAGTGTCTCTGGTGGGCAGAGGTTTCCTCACCGAGAGAGATGACATCCTGTGTCCCGAGTGTGGCAAAGACATGTGAAAGCGTGCAAGAAACAATTCAAGCATGCATGACACATACGATGTTAAAACCAACGCATTGGCAAAGCATGAAACAGTGTGAGCAATGAATACATTTAGGTACTCCATGAAAACATAGTAAAGATTGTAGTAAAGATTATAATAGTGTATGTGTAGAAAGAGGCAGATTTTCTTTATTTCAGGAGAGTTAGTTCAGCTTGCTTTAACATGAAGACTGAGGAAATAACTGGTTCTAAAGATAAACTGTAAATGTGAGGATAATAACCATTATCATATCTTCCTAATGTCTAACCGGCTCTCTGATGTGTTGCATAATAACCCACGTCTTAACTTGCAAAAAAAGTATTTTGGTCTTTTTGTGTATCTAACAGTTAAGGATGAATTCTACACAAAGTACATTTAATGCATTATCAATAAAGCTTATTAAAACAAATAGACTGTTTTTTTCTTTCTCTAATTGAATGACGTGAACTGGACAATTGCACTAGCAAAGCAAGCACTTAGTACAGCTCAAATAATAAAACAGGACAATAGCGCCACCTAGTGTTGACAATGCTCACGCAAAACAATGTGCATCCGCTTATCAGATTGTCAAAAAGCTTTATTATGATTTAATGCTTGAAATGAGTCCTGTAGGCAAATGTAAATTGTGCCTAGGTATGAATTTCTTGAAGCTGGAGCACATAGTGCAGGGAAAGCAGTCAACAATTGTCCAGTATACATGGGAACTCATCAACGTGTAAAAGCATCCCAGGATGCACCCCATTGGTCTGAGTGCATGTCCACAGAAAGTACAGCTGGAATTTAGACAACAACTGGTCCAGAAACTACTTGGTTACATAATTCACATCAATTTGTCTCATTTTATAGTTTTGATGACTTAGTTCTTATTACTATCTTTAACATAATAAGCCAGTTTTGGTTCATATTATAATAGGATTTGGTTACAGGAATTCAGTAAAACATGCCAATTTCACTTTTCCCCTGGGCAAGGATAAAGTTTTCATTCTGTGATTTCAATGTATTCTCAGGAACAAAAACCTGAGAAGCAACTGCATGGAAAACAAGCATCTATAATAAGAGGTAGTGGAGTGTTTGAAAGCAGAATAGAGAGAGAGACACGAGTAATAGATGAGTGACAGAATGAGAGAGCAGATAGAGAGAGTGTGAGCTGACAAGAGTGAGAGATGAGTGACAGAATGAGTGTGAGCTGACAAGAGTGAGAGATGAGTGACAGAATAAGAGAGATAGAGAGAGTGTGAGCTGACAAGAGTGAGAGATGAGTGACAGAATAAGAGCAGATAGAGAGAGTGTGAGCTGAAAAGAGTGAGAGATGAGTGACAGAATGAGAGAGCAGATAGAGAGTGTGAGCTGACAAGAGTGAGAGATGAGTGACAGAATGAGAGTGTGAGCTGACAAGAGTGAGAGATGAGTGACAGAATGAGAGTGTGAGCTGACAAGAGTGAGAGATGAGTGACAGAATGAGTGTGAGCTGACAAGAGTGAGAGATGAGTGACAGAATGAGAGCAGATAGAGAGTGTGAGCTGACAAGAGTGAAAGATGAGTGACAGAATGAGAGCGTGTGAGCTGAAAAGAGTGAGAGATGAGTGACAGAATGAGAGAGCAGATAGAGAGTGTGAGCTGACAAGAGTGAGAGATGAGAGACAGAATGAGAGTGTGAGCTGACAAGAGTGAGATATGAGTGACAGAATGAGAGTGTGAGCTGACAAGAGTGAGATATGAGTGACAGGATGAGTGAGCTGACAAGAGTGAGAGATGAGTGACAGAATGAGAGAGAAGATAGAGAGTGTGAGCTGACAAGAGTGAGAGATGAGTGACATAATGAGAGTGTGAGCTGACAAGAGTGAGAGATGAGTGACAGAATGAGAGTGTGAGCTGACAAGAGTGAGAGATGAGTGACAGAATGAGTGAGCTGACAAGATAGATGAGTGACAGAATGAGAGTGTGAGCTGACAAGAGTGAGAGATGAGAGACAGAATGAGAGAGCAGATAGAGTGTGAGCTGACAAGAGTGAAAGATGAGTGACAGAATGAGAGTGTGAGCTGACAAGAGTGAGAGATGGGTGACAGAATGAGAGTGTGAGCTGACAAGAGTGAGAGATGAGTGACAGAATGAGTGAGCTGACAAGATAGATGAGTGACAGAATGAGAGTGTGAGCTGACAAGAGTGAGAGATGAGTGACAGAATGAGAGAGCAGATAGAGAGTGTGAGCTGACAAGAGTGAGAGATGAGTGACAGAATGAGAGTGTGAGCTGACAAGAGTGAGAGATGAGTGACAGAATGAGAGTATGAGCTGACAAGAGTGAGAGATGAGTGACAGAATGAGTGAGCTGACAAGATAGATGAGTGACAGAATGAGAGAGCTGACAAGATAGATGAGTGACAGAATGAGAGTGTGAGCTGACAAGAGTGAGAGATGAGTGACAGAATGAGAGAGCAGATAGAGAGAGTGTGAGCTGACACGAGTGAGAGATGAGTGACAGAATGAGAGTGTGAGCTGACAAGAGTGAGAGATGAGTGACAGAATGAGTGTGAGCTGACAATAGTGAGAGATGAGTGACATAATGAGAGTGTGAGCTGACAAGAGTGAGAGATGAGTGACATAATGAGAGTGTGAGCTGACAAGAGTGAGAGATTAGTGACAGAATGAGAGAGCAGATAGAGTGTGAGCTGAAAAGAGTGAGAAATGAGTGACAGAATGAGAGTGTGAGCTGACAAGAGTGAGAGATGAGTGACAGAATGAATGTGAGCTGACAATACTGAGAGATGAGTGACATAATGAGAGTGTGAGCTGACAAGAGTGAGAGATGAGTGACATAATGAGAGTGTGAGCTGACAAGAGTGAGAGATGAGTGACAGAATGAGAGTGTGTGAGCGGAAAAGAGTGAGAGATGAGTGTCAGAATGAGAGAGCAGATAGAGAGAGTGTGAGCTGACAAGAGTGAGAGATGAGTGACAGAATGAATGTGAGCTGACAATACTGAGAGATGAGTGACATGAGAGTGTGAGCTGACAAGAGTGAGAGATGAGTGACATAATGAGAGTGTGAGCTGACAATAGTGAGAGATGAGTGACAGAATGAGAGAGCAGATAGAGAGAGTGTGAGCTGACAAGAGTGAAAGAGGACAAAGTGGAAGTTCGGTGAGCAACGACTGGAGATACAAGACCTACAAAGGAATGAAAAAATGCTGAAATATGAAACGGACAAATCTAGCAGCACAATAGGAGTCATTATTGTGGAAAAACAGGTAATTGGCCAACACTCAAAAAGGGCTTTACTCATTATGACCATTTCTGCATCAATTGACACGATCTCTGCCTAAACCTGGATCAAGAACAACCAGGCTTGAGCACCTTTCAGAACTGATTTATTTAACTTCATTACAAAACACCAAAAAATGTTTGGGTCAATAATTTTTGTTGAGTGCATTAACTGTTTAAAAGGGAAAAGCATATTGGAATGATTTATGAAAGATCACAAGACACTGAAGATTGGAGTAATGACGCTGAAAACAGCTTTGCATCAGGAATACATTACATTTTAAGATATGATAGATATTTTTTAGAGGTGGGCATAGATTAATTTTTTTAATCTAGATTAATCTAGATTAATTTTGGAATTAATCTAGATTAATCTAGATTAAAATGGCTCATTTGAATTCTGCCGAAGGCATTCAGAATATGTGTGCTACCCAAATAATGACTAAAAGTACGTCTTTGAGAACGGGTTTCTCTGAATAAAACCCCAAAATGTCGTTTTTTGTTATTATATTGAACTGAAAGCCATCTTATTATGCATAGTGTTGCACAGATTAAATTTCATGTAAATCATCCATGCTAACACACACGTCTTCTATTTTTTTTTTTTTGACATTTCACTCTCTATAGATATATTTTTCTATGTACTGTATTTTTTAGATATATTCGAGTTTCGAAGTTTCTCGCTCAAGTTCACATGAGACCTAAAGCGCATCCTGTTTACTTAAAAGCGCAACGTTTCGTTGTTATTCTGAGTGCACACAAATAAACGTAGATTCTTTACAGATTCGAAAGATGTATTAGGCTACTTTTATCTGTATGACCAAAAATGACGGAGATTTTAAGAGCAAGTGAGCGCACCGGAGCAAACGCGCTTCCACACAAACACTTCAATAGCGCACATTTCTCTAGGTTAACATCATATTGAGCGGCCATGTAAAGTTGCTACTACATACATCTTTCAGATGAAAAGCCATATTTGAGGTTGATGAATGATAGTTGAGCGTTTGGATGTCCTGCCCGATTCTATTACCACATAGACCAGCCGTTAACAATCTGTCCATCACGGACTGCGAGCCTCTAGTTCGAAGACTCGTTCTCGCCCCCTACAGTGCAATTCGGCTAGGTATACATCCGCGCTAAAATATCAGGGTGAAAGTCATCATAGCTTGCGTAGTATAGACCCAGCTCCCAACCCAACTTTGAGAATAGATTAACGGCGATATTTTTTTTATCGCCGATAAGAGTCTCACGTTAACGCAGCACGTTAACGCCGATAACGGCCCACCACTAATATTTTTATAATGCAGTCTTGGTAAACACGAGAGACCTATTTCAAAAACATTTATGTATATATAAAAAAATAAACTACCAACCCCAAACTATTCAACAGTAGTGAACAACGCAGAACTATGGAATTCATATATCATACAGATTAAAAAAACTAACTTTTATTTATGGATATTGACCGTACAATTCACTGATCCAGTATTAATTTAAGTGTATTATACTTTTTACAATTTTAAAATATAATTTCAGGGGTAATTCCTGACTTAACTTTTAAAAAAAGAATCGCAAACACTGATCGATGCTCTCAGTCTTTTATTTCATCAGGCTTGTTGTCACTGAGGAACATTCCACGCAGTTCAATAAAAACTCAATTCATAATGTCTAGAAAAGACCAACACTAAAACACTGACATGTGAAACACCCTTCATATCGCATTCTCCCTTAAACAAATCAACGCATGATGCAACACACATCACAATTGCATTGTGGCCCTTTGGGAGCTAGAAATACAAATACTGTCAAGGGATTTACCTGACACTGACCAAAGCCCTTGGACAGGCCTATCCCGATCTAAAACAATGATCAAGGCAAATGTTTTATTGGAGAAACAAGAGATTTCATCAAAATGCCACTCAGTACAAGCATCCAGTTACTGGGAATACTCCTACACCAGTAAAACACTGCAAACCAATAGAAGCATGTCCTTTTTCCATCCATTTCTTCTTAGTGGGTTCGATTCGCCGACATGATTCACTCACAAGGGAAAGTTTGTTCATCGCAAGAAATATTTTTCTATAAACATATTGCTAAAAAAGTGAAAAACTGATCAGTCTAACATAAAACTGCTAGGAATGTCTCAGTTCCTTCATCACACATCAAGTCAAAAGCAGAAGTGTTTCCTAGTGTGAAATAAACCAGAGGGTCACATTTCATCACAAGTCACCTTTCCTGAGGCTGGGAAGTAAAGATGAATGTGAGAACTTGAGATGCGTGACAAGTGTCTCATCGTGAGTCTGTCTTTGCCTCAGAGACCCAACAGACGACGTCAGTGGTGTTAACGGTCCATCCCAGATGACTTCTCAGATCATGGCCATGTGATGTGTTCAATCTTTTTCTTTGTATCAGGTGACTTAATGTCCTGCTGCCACAAAAAATAAAACAATAACGATCAGAAAACCTAAAGAATCCACTCTCATCTACACCACACAACACCTGTCAGGCTAACGAAGCACTTTTCCATGGTGTTAGTTTGATACTCACACTAGTGTTGTGTTCTCCATCGCTGGGGGACGTGCGCTTTCGGTTAGACATGGTATTGTTTGAATGTACTGAGGAGTTGGCAGTTTTGGAGTGATTACAGGGGCTCTTGGGACCGGCCCCTGGCGATGACACTGGGGTTTTCACTGAGTTTGTAGAGGTTCCAGAGAGCTTGCGGATGGGGTTTGTGAGATTGATGCTGGAAACTGGGGGCTTCAGTCGGTCTGTGGAGACAGGTGCTGGTGAAGGATCAGGTTTCTTCAGCTTAACACTGCCAGTGTTAGTAGAGCTGCTGTCAAACACTATCAACGGCCTCTTCCTGCCCCGATCACCGCTTGAACTGAAACCAAACAGAGTTTGAATATAAGAGAAAATACTTTGGACATTTTCATTCAGGTACATAACACAGCCCTAAAATCATTTCTCACAATTACCTCTCAAAACATTTGTCTAATCTAATCTAATGATGCGATAATCTTAAAAAACATAAAACTACAATATGGACACATTATGCATAACAGTCCAATTACTCACCGCAAGATATGTTGTTTTTATATATATTTATTTCTGCTCATTGTATTTTGTCACTGTCATCTTGTCTGTGCACTGGAAGCTTCTGTCACAAAGTCACATTTCGTATTGAGTGCAAGCATACTTCTCTTCTCATGCTCTTTCTGATTGTGATATTGTCATGTTTTTTAAAGAAGTCTCATATGTTTACCAAGGCTGTATTTATTTGAGCAAATATGCAGAACAACAGTGGTGAAACATTCTTAAAATAACTGCTTTCTGTTTGATATATTTTCAAATATAATGTATTCCTCTAATGGCACAGCTGAATTTTTAGCAGCCATTACCCCAGTCTTCAGTGTCCCACAATCCTTCAGAAATCACTTTAATATGTTGCTTTGGCAGTCAAAAAATATTTCTTATTAGTATCGATGTTGTGGAAACATGATACAATTTTCCAGGTTCATTCATTCATAAATGTTATAAATGAGAGAATTCGATTGTGTGGTTGAACTCTTCCTTCAGGCGTTACAGCATCATTACTCGTGTGTGTGTGTGTGTGTGTGTGTGTGCGCGCGCGCAGACAGTGTGCAGTTACCTGTGCGCGCTGGCGGAGCTCTGACGCCCTCGGCTTCGCTCCATCCTCCTCCCCCAGCGGCTGCTGGGCAGATCCCTCTGCGGGAGAGGGATGACATGCCGCAGGTACAGACCTGTGAGCCGCTCGCGGTCCTCTTCATCACCCACTGCTATCTTCCTCTACAACACAATACAGGCACCACTCATTTGTTACTGTTCTGTGACTCATTCCTCCGACTTCAGGCATTTTTACCACATCATATTAAACTATACTTTACATAAAAGCCTGAGCTCACCAAAAACAACTAAAATAAGATTGTTATTATGCTCATATAAGAAACAAACACGTTATGCGATGAAGCCTACACAAACCTGTCAGGTTTCAGTGGCTCTCAATCTCACCTCGCGTAACATAAGCTGAATGAACTCCTGAGAGAGAAGCTCTGGATGAAGCAGAAGGTCGATTTTGGAAACATCTCCAGTATTTGATGGGGGGGTTTTCGTTCTGTCTGTCCTGCGTGACGCCATGTTTCTCATCGATTTCCGGAGAGCGCAGGAAGAAGCGTTTATGTGACAGCACAAGACCATTACTGCCACCTACAGTAACTTATGACAAAGTTATTTCATATTTACACTTTTTTTACATGGATGTACAGCACCAAAATAAGTTCAATCCATTTTACTGATGGATTGAATTAATGGGCAAATATTTGGCCATTTACAGCTATTAGCACTTGTACTAGGCCTACACGTTATTTGCTACCAGGATATGTTATTACATCAACAGGCATTACATCAGCGTTTGGAAAACACGCATTCGTCCCTCTTTTGTTCGTTAGCATTGAAAGATTTCTATATTGACACTGTCAATTTGACAGTATTTATTTAGATCAAAATAAAATAAAAACCTAAGATTGACTTTACAGAAAATGCTACATGCTACATTTATACAGTTGATGCATTACAAATATTTCAGAAATGGTGAAAATGTCTATGATGCATAGGCAAAATTCTTCAGTCAAATTGGTAAAATGACTGAAACAGCAAGCAGAAATCATAATTATATTGTAATCTTAAGAAACAAGAACAATAATTTAGTTTCAACATTTATTTTTTTAAAAGGGGGACAAACAGCATTCAGTTAAAACGTGCTGTATTACTTTAGGATTGGTGTTCAAGGCAAACTCAAGATGGTTAACATTACTGACAAGCACAGCTTGAATGTAGACCATGTATTTGAAATTTATAAAAAAAAGGTTAAGGGTTCCTGGGTTGCACAGACAGATAATATGTACAGCTTGAATAGTGCATTGAATAGTGTAAGTTGCTTTGGTTAAAAATATCAGTCAAATGCATAACATATGAATGCAATAAAAAAACTCACTTAACCGTGAATAAATTCTATCAGAAATGTCCAATAAATCACCAGTTTAGTTACTTTATTTGCCAATGTTTCATGTTTTACAAAATTGCAGAACTTGTAATATCCTTCCAACACAAAAAAAATAAAATAAACAAATCCCACATTCAGGAACATATATGAATATTGCTTTGATGAATTTCAGACAGCAGATGCTGTTTCCTTCATCACTGCAGATTATGATCGGAGGAGTTATTTGTCAAGTTTTCAATTCGTAAGTGTTCTTTGAAACCATGACTTCAAATGTTTCATACTTTGGTGCAAATCCTAGACAGAAGACTGGGTCTCACTGCTGCACACATAGATGTTGCTGGGTCTTATACGCCTGCGACTTCGCCCGGGAATCTTGGGACAGAGATGACAGGTCTTGGGCATGAACTCCAGGCAGGCTTCACGAAACTTGCGGATTCTCCAGCAGTATATCACGGGGTTGAAGACTGCCTTGAGGTAACTCAACCACAGCGCCCCGATGCTGATGGGGTAAAAGGCCGGGCTGAGGTAGAAGCGTCTACTGAACACCGCCAGCAGACTCACCACCGTATGTGGCAGCCAGCACACGGAGAAGCCAATGAACAGGATGAGGATAGTGGTGAAGGCCCTGGTTTTAAAACTCATGTCCACGTTGACTTGGGGTCGCTGCAGACCGGTCAAACCCAACTTGCTGACCTGGTTAATAGCAACGCTGCCTTCGCTGGTGTGATTGTGGATGCGCAGCGCGTTGCGTCGAACCGTGTTGAGAATACACAGATAGGAATACAACATCACACCGAATGGCACAAAAAACACAGCGACAGCAAGCAGAACCATGTAACCCCGGTCCGCCAGCGATTCACTGTATCCCAGAATGCATTGCGGTACTTGCGCCCCAATCCCTGCCGTCCTCCAGCCGACCACAGACGGTAGGGACACGCAAAGCGACAGAGCCCATGACGCGGCAATAAGAATTTTCGCCCGATGGGGCGTCAGCTTGTCCTGCCGCTGAACTATAATGAGGAACCGATCGACGCTGATGATCAGAAGTATAGACACACCTTCTAGAACAAACAGCCAGTAGAGCATGATGGAAATGCGGCAGAATTCCACTCCGAAGCTCCAGTCCGTAGTTGCGAAAGTGACGGCAGTGAATGGCATGCACAGCAGCGACAGCATGATGTCTGAAAAAGCCAGTGTGGCCAAGAGCAGATTAATCGCTGAACGCATGGCTGGTTTCTGATACACTATCAGACACACAATGGCATTGCCGAGAAAACCAATGGTGATCATGAAGATCATGATGGCAGCCAGTGCCACCCTGAGAGCGGTGGGCATAAGGGCAGCATCAGACTCTTGCATCTCAGTTTCTATTGGTTCAAGAAGGCCACACCCCTCCAATGAGCTGCCATTGCATGTAAACATGGCAGCTGTTACCAGGTATTATCCATCCAAGGCTGGAAAGTCATAGCTAAATCTTTGCCATGGTTCTGTGAGATCCATAATACGTGAAAAACTCTCCTGTAAAACATTACCTGCAACAGAAGACCATAACTGTAAGGTATATTAATAACACTGCACATATTTATTTACACTACTGTCAAAAGTTTGGGGTCAGTACAGTTTTGTTTCAGCAAGGATGGATTAGGCAAGGCAAGGCAAGGCAGGTTTATTTATATAGCACATTTCATACACAGTGGTAATTCAAAGTGCTTTACATAAAAGAAAGTAAAATAATAATTCACAGCAATAAAAACAAGGAGTAAAAAAAAAAAAAAAAAGGAATTTTAAAATGATATAGAAATTGATTTAAAATGAGATTTAAAACAGTTAAATAGAAAAGGATTATACATAAAATACAGTGCAGTCAGTTGGGACATAGCACAGTGCTCATTCAACAAATGTACCGCTAAATAGATGAGTTTTGAGTCTGGATTTAAATGTGGCTAATGTTTTAGCACATCTGATCTCTTCTGGAAGCTGGTTCCAGCTGCGGGCGGCATAATAGCTAAAAGCGGACTCCCCTTGTTTTGTGTGAACCCTTGGTATTTCTAACTGACTCGATCCTACTGGTCTGAGTGGTCTGTTAGGTTTATATTCAGTGAGCATATCTGCCATTTAACGAGTTCGTTTGCCCATATAATCATTAGAGTAATCGAGTAAACTTGTTTGGCTTGCTGTCCGCTGATGAGGGGCTCGATGAAGCAGCTTCAGCTCAAGCTCTGATATACCCCCCCAGGGACTTGATAAAAGGTGATTACGAAGGGCAAGGTACCTAAGAAGAAGGTGGAGATTGGGGAGGTGGAGGGATGCTGAAACAGCTGGGAATAGAGAGAGGTAAGCAGCTGCTTATATACTTTGGCTGTTGATTGAATGATTAGATGGGCTCGCTCCTCCCTAACTTACGTTTAAGAACTTCATATATTTAGGTCCTAGACCATTGGGTGACTTATAAACGAGTAAAAGTACTTTAAAATCAATCCTAAATGTAACTGAAGCCAGTGTAAGGACCTGAGGACTGGTGTGATGTGCTCAGATTTTCTGGTTCTAGTCAGAATCCTGGCATTAAATTGATCAAGTGACAGTAAAGACATTTAAATTGTTACAAAAATGTGTCAATTAAATGTTGTTCTTTTGAACCTTCTATTCATCAAAGAATCCTGGAAAAAAAACGGTTTTCACAAAAATATTAAACAGAAAAAATGTTTTCAACATTGATTGTAATAAGAAATATTTATTGAACAGCAAATCAACATATTAAAATGATTTCTGAAGGATCATGTGACAGTGAAGACTGGAGGAATGACAAAATTCAGCTTTGCAAACACAGGAATAAATAAAATAAGTTAAACTTTAGATCAATTATATTTGAAAATATAATTCAATAGGTTATTTTAAATTGTAATAATATGTTATAATATTACTGTTTTGACTGTATTTCTGATCCAGGACCGGTCCGTGGCGTGGGCCAAATAGGCAAATGCTAGGGGTGCCGCCGATCCATAGGGAACCACAATGAGTGAAGATTTAATTTTCATATATATATATATCAGAAAACAGGCATATATTCTTTTATATTTTATTATATTTTTGTTATAGTGTTTATAATGCCTATATTGAGGAATATCTACTAAGAAAGTTGGTGTCTAACTTCCAAAAATGAAGGAGGGAGAAGGTAGTGAATGATCTCCCGGTTCACTAAAGACATGAGTTATGCATTTAAGGGCTCTAGATGAGGTCAAAGTTTGTGAACAAACTATGTTGGCCTAGTCTAGAAAGATAGTCTAAAAGTTTAAAATAGTATAATAACAATCTCTGGAGTCCCAGAGATCCAAGATTTTGTAACATAAGTGTCATTTTACATGACAACACATTTGAATCATATTTTTACGCTACAGTTGTGTAGTTTTTGGGGATTTGTTGTATTTGAATTGGCAAATTTAGTAATGTTAGTATAGGACTATAACTGGACTTATTAAACAAGTCAAATTCATGTAAAATTCACTTTTAAATGTATGTTTCTCAGTAGGCTATAATTCATGTTGAATACATTAGAATAGGCTAGTACAATATTTCTACCATCTACTGGAAATACAACACTTTTCAAATGTATTTAGAAGATTAAACAGTAGCCTACTGTATGCTAATACAGTTTTACACCAATACCAGATGTAATTATTCTTGATTTATAATTGTGTTTAATTTATAAAGGGACTTAGGCAGCACCTATATGTGTATAGCTTCACTGGAACAATTTAAAATAAGGTTAATTGTCAATGACTAACACTAACAAAAATAATAAATAGGTACTGTTACAAATGTATTGTTCATTGTTAGTTCAAGTTAGTTTATATTCACTAATGTGAGGCAAAGGGCATCGGGTAAAATCTTGCCTAGGGCAGCAAATTGGCCAGGCCCTGTTCTGATCAAATAAATGCAGATTTGATGAGCGGAACACGTTTGTTTTTTGTTGGGTTTTTAAAAAAAGATGCAAAATGCTACTATATTGTCATCCAGCTCATTATAAATTGTTGGAAATATAATATATCTAGTATACTCCCGTAGGGCAATATATACTATATGGCCAAGCTCAGTGGCTTGACTGCTTGTGTCATCACAAAATGTCCAATATATTATCGCCAATCAGCTTAATGCAACTATAAGGCTTGATGAGATGAAGATATTATAATAATCAACATCAACAATTGAGAAAAGTGCATCACTAATACATTTGACTTGATTTTTAAGGTTTTTCTAAACATATTTTGTGTTCTGCTGAAGAATGAAAATAACAGAAGATTAAAATGACATGAAGGTGAGTAAATAATGACAGAATTTTCATTTTTGGTTGAACTATCCTTTTAAGAGCACAGATGTGCAGTCTGTGATTGGATTTCAGTGAGTGACATTTTTATGACTCGCATATGAGAATTGCATAATCAAATGGTAAAAACATTCTTGTAATAATTAAATGTTTTGCTTAAACATCTGTGGAGCATTCTGTGCATGAGCAATGTGGTGAGAATATACGAACCACAATCATCATGTTTACAGATGAGAGAGGGAATGATGCTCACTCAGAGGATGCTGCTGTTGCCATGGTTACACCGGGCTGTTCTTTGCTAAAGATAGTACAGATATAAAGGAGAATGCAAAATCCAAGAATTCATCACACATCTGTATGTGATCCTCTGACATCTCCATTGTCCTAGAAAAGACCAGAATACCTGCAAAACACAGCGGGACAGTTACACGTGCTAATTGGAGAGCATATTTCTATCCATATTTCAAGTAGCGATCATGGGTTGGGCAATCAGATTTTCACGGTTAATGAATATCCTTCCTTCTCTATGTTTTGTTTATCAAATTGAGAAGTATAGTGGACATTATGGTGCATATGTTGGAATTTGTCTCATTCAGCTTTATAAATGGTGTAAATGTATTTAAAAACTCCCATTCCCAGTATATGAGTCTACAATACAAAACAGTCCATTGGGGATTCATACTGTTGGTAATTATTATTATATTTACATACAGTGTGGATCAAACACTGGGGTACATGTGAAGTGTGCAGGAGATATTACAAACAGAAGCATAGAAATCAAGTAACAGAAATATACCTTTGAAGTATGCTGTTATGTCAAATTAAATATACTAAAGTATATAAAATGTGTGAAACATAATAATAACAACAAAAAAAGAATAACTATGTGCAATGAAATATTATTTTGTAATGTAGAACACGATGTAATATATTCATTCATGTGAATTATGTACAGTGAGCATGGCAAGAAGTGTACAATAAGTTTAGCAACTAAAACAACATCCAGAAATCAATCAAAGTCTTGGTCATGGCTGTCTTTAAGACGTTAATCAACCCATACAGCATCCATCAAGAGCCCATGCCATTCCCTTAAGAGTAATTAACTAGAGATTGACCAATATAGCTTTTTGAACAAAACCAACAAGTGTCTAATTGCTGATATGTAGAACAGATTTTTATTCAAACACAAGGATAAATAAAATAATAAATAATACAAATATCAGCAATAAAATCGTGTATATGACAACTGTATATTATTATTTAGTTTAAACCGTTTCGTTGCAAATATGGCTGATGACCCTGCAGTTGTTGTTTACCTTCATTGCACACTATTGCCATTCAAATTCTTATTCAATCTTGTTATAATATATCATGTTACATGCTATATGTCTAGCATTGTTATACTAGTTTATAAGCCACAGTGCTTATATGTGAATCAAAAATAAACCAGGGTGTTTCCTACTGAAGACACAGTGGCATTAATGTTTATATTGGGTGCTATTTTTAGACACCCACCAAAAATGTATCTCTGCAGCTTATAGGCTACATAACCCATAACCTGTGTAAACATCAATCTGAACTAATATTAAATAGAAAGACTACAAATGAAGGCACTCATACAAAAAGAAAGCAACAATTCAGTCTTTAACAGCAGGTTTTTCAGGAAGATTTTTATGTTCATTTAATACAAAAGCAGGACACAGTCTTTGCAGTGGATTTGTGCTTATAGCCCCAAAAAAACTGCTTATTCAGATGGTGATATATCCAACGTCTTAATAATTGTTTACAGATGCACGAATATGCACATTCAGAATTAAATGCTTAAAAATATAGGCTATCACACGACAGGAAACCAATATATTCGAGTTCAATGTTTTGAAAATGTCTGTGATTTGCATGATAATTGGTATCAGTAGCCTATCGCACGATTCGCACCCTTGTAATGTATGCATTAATCAATCACACGATACATGTCAACTGATGCAACGTTTCGGTTCTCACGTGCACTCGCGCGCTTTCCAGATGTGATGTGATCACACACAGATTTTACCTCTTATCCTCTGAAGTCCGTGTATTTGTTGCGCGGTGAGCCGTGAAAATCCCAAACGGGTGAAGGACAAGATGTTATAGCGGCTGCCGTTGTAGTTTGATTTCACTGACGCGATGTGTTTCTGCATGAAACACAACCGTCGGGGTGTGGAGCTCTGGAGGTGGAACAGCTGTAGTATGAGCACACTGCATCAGGAGGTCACTGACGTACATGGACTATTACATATAAAGCTCCGTGGTTCAGACAAAGACGCTCTTGCTAAGAGTGTTTAGCCTGCGTAGGGGTTTTGAGTTTGGTTATTCTGTGTGACGATTGGACATTTTGAAAGTTCATTACAAGTTCAGTGTATGGCTTTCTGTGTTCTTTAAAGAAGTACTAGAGATGTTCATCTGTGGCATAAAACCCTTTGTTTGGTTCTAACTGGAACCTTAGGTGTCTGAAATATCGAGGTAGACACATGAGATCAAACTGGGCTGCAAGAGTTAAAGGCACCGTGTTCATTCATCAGGCCTATTTTGTTCAGAGCTCTCACGTACACATGTAATTAGCCTTGTCTACATATATATTGGATATATTGTTTTTTAAATATGTATTTAAAATACTGTTTTTAGCTGAAATCTTGGAAAAATACTTATGGTTGGCACGAAATATTGTTGAATGTTGATGATAATAATAAAAAAATCTCCATGTTAGAATAATTTAATAATGAAGGATCATGTGACACTGAAGATGAAATTTCAGCTTTGCCAATGCAGGAATAAATATATTTTTTAGATATTTAAATTATAAACAGTTACTTAAAATGATAAAAAAATATATATTTCACAGCATTTCTGTTTTACTGTATTTTTTATTAAAATAAATATATACAAATAATCTTACATATCAGAGAGAGTGAGAGAGAGAGAGTGAGTGTGTGTGTGTGTGTGTGTGTATAGACTCATCGGACACTTTATTAGGTACACCTGTTCAATTGCTTGGTAACACAAATTGCTAATCAGCCAATCACATGACAGCAACTCGATGCATTTAGGCATCTAGATGTGGTGAAGACGACTTGCTGAAGTTCAAACCGAGCATATATATATTTCAAAAACTGCTGATCTACTGGGACTGAGAACATGAAAGCATGGATCCATCCTGATGTGTCTCAACGGTTCAGGCTGGTGGTGGTGGTGTAATGTTGTGGGGGAAGTCTTGGCACACTTTGGGTCTCTTAGTACCAATTGAGCCTTGAGTTTAAACGCCACAGTCTACCTGAGTATTGTTGCTGACCATATCCATCCCTTTATCACTACAGTGTACCCATCTTCTGATGTACTTCCAGCAGGATAATGCACCATGTCACAAAGCTCAAATCATCTCAGACTGGTTTCTTGAACATGACAATGAGTTCACTTTACTCAAATGGCCTCCACAGTCACCAGATCTCAATCCAATAGAGCACCTTTGGGATGTGGAGGAACGAGAGATTCACATCATGGATGTGCAGACGACAAATCTGCAGCAACTGTGTGATGCTATCATGTCAATGTGGACCAAAATCTCTGAGGAATGTTTACAACACCTTGTTGAATCTATGCCACGAAGAATTAAGACAGTTCTGAAGACAAAAGAGGGTCCAACCCGGTACTAGCAAGTTGTGACCAAAGTGGCCAGTGAGTGTGTGTGTGTGTGTATATGTTGTGTTTGTTTATATATATATATATATATATATAAGTTTTCAAATGAGACTCTATTTGCCCCACTAACCATGTTTTATCTATATTAGTGACCCAATGATTTCACAATGATAAAATATTTTTACGATAAGGATATTTTATGCCTGACAAACCAGTTAATGTTAGATTTGCAACAACAAAAGCTTGCTGATTTATGAGAATCTCAAATGAGCACAAATAATGCTCTCCAAAGTGTTACCTTTCATTTTTCAAAATGTCACTATTATTATATTTCACGATATTTACAATAACTATTTAAAACATTTGTTCTTCACAAGTGCAGTCAAACCTGTACACATGCAAACAAGCAGAGTGTAATGATTTTTATGCAAAGGTGGTGAAATGTAGATGCCAATGATCCAGATGTTTCATGCTGCTGTATTGGATGATGCAGGAGTGAGAGTGACACTGCTAGATGATTGTGTTGTGACTGTCACCAGGGCAACCTCTCCCTGTCTGGTCTGTCAATAACGGAACACTGTGTGCTCTATAGACCCTCGCTCTTACTCTTTGATGCTCAATGAGAAGCCCCATCACAAAATCACTACAAGCCCACACGAGGATGACTCGGATGCTCTCTGTTTCTCTCTCTCATTAAAAATTAAAATACCTCCAGCTAAATTAAATTGCTCATATGAACTAATTTTCATTCATTTGAAGTATTCAGATATAAACTGAGAAATGACATGAACATGTCCTTCATGCATTATTGCATAAGCGCTGTTGCCTGTGTTCGCATTAAATCCAAAACTGTTTAGTCACGCTGTGTTAAGTTGTTGCTTTGTGAATCTGAAAATACTAATGTCTGTACAACTTGAGTAAAATACTGAACAACAATGCCTGTGAAATTAAATAGCAGATTATTAGTGAATAATGCAACAACCACTTCCACTAATTTGACATCATTAATTTAAAGTAATGGAAACATGAGGCATGGAATATGCTATCAGAATCATAATGCATGCAGGTCTATGTCCCAACAGAAGATGGCAACATTGTCCAGCTGATAAGTGTACAGTTCAACAGCCAGATTATCT
This sequence comes from Schizopygopsis pylzovi, assembly GCA_027422435.1. Classification (NCBI taxonomy): domain Eukaryota; kingdom Metazoa; phylum Chordata; class Actinopteri; order Cypriniformes; family Cyprinidae; genus Schizopygopsis; species Schizopygopsis pylzovi. The sequence continues at coordinate 31,054,283 of CM049827.1, forward strand.
TCCATCTGCATGGTGAAATACATATGACAAGCAAAACTTTAATAATAATCATTACTGAATTATGAGTATTTGAAACTTGAAATATGAAACTTGAAAATGTAATACATCTTTAATAAAGATTTATGACAGAATTTTAAACATTTATAAATGACAGTCTCCTTGTCCAGACTGCCCAAGATCATTTCTGTGTCAATACTATGGGCCTGGGACTCAAGGGATTAGTTCATCCAAAAATCATTTACTCACGTTCTTCTGTGGAACACACAAGGATTTATTTATACCAGAATGTCTGAGCTGTTTTCAGTTATTAACAACTAAAAGGTTTATTCGTTCCTCACACAAAGCTATTGTTTGGTTTCAGAAGACTTGGAATATACTACATGCATCATACTGACTACTTTTATGATGCTGTTTTTGTCTATAGAGCTGAGCAGTCTGTGGTCCCCATCCACTTTCATTGTGGAAAAGAGCAGCTCAGACATTCTGATAAACATCTTCTTTTGTGTTCCACAGAAGATGATTCAATTAAATGAGAAAAGGATTTGTTTTGATTTTAGGTGAGATATATTTTTAACATAAATATAACAATTATATGTCATAATCAAGTCATTACTTGAATGGTAAATTCAAACGGCTTTTTTCATATAGTGTCATATACAGCTCTGCTTGTGTGTGAGGTTAGTACAAAAGCACAATTGTCTAAATTGGCATCAAACCAGCAGTCTGATATGACCATCAAGCGTTACAGAGCGCACACCCTATATCCGGCGGCGGCGCTGGTGTACTGATCACACAGACTGGTGCTACACTAGTGCTACGAGAGCTCATCTCTCTGTCAATTACCTCTCAGATGTTTGCTCTAATGCATCTCAACAGAGATACCCTATATCCGGCGGCGGCGCTGGTGTACAGATCACACAGACTGGTGCTACACTAGTGCTACGAGAGCTCATCTCCCTGTCAATTACCTCTCAGATGTTTGCTCTAATGCATCTCAACAGAGATACCCTATATCCGGCGGCGGCGCTGGTGTACAGGTGTTCTGATCACACAGACTTGTGCTACACTAGTGCTACAAGAGCTCATCTCCCTGTCAATTACCTCTCAGATGTTTGCTCTAATGCATCTCAACAGAGATACCCTATATCCGGCGGCGGCGCTGGTGTACAGATCACACAGACTGGTGCTACACTAGTGCTACGAGAGCTCATCTCCCTGTCAATTACCTCTCAGATGTTTGCTCTAATGCATCTCAACAGAGATACCCTATATCCGGCGGCGGCGCTGGTGTACAGGTGTTCTGATCACACAGACTTGTGCTACACTAGTGCTACAAGAGCTCATCTCCCTGTCAATTACCTCTCAGATGTTTGCTCTAATGCATCTCAACAGAGATACCCTATATCCGGCGGCGGCGCTGGTGTACAGATCACGCAGACTGGTGCTACACTAGTGCTACAAGAGCTCATCTCTCTGTCAATTACCTCTCAGATGTTTGCTCTAATGCATCTCAACAGAGATACCCTATATCCGGCGGCGGCGCTGGTGTACAGGTGTACTGATCACACAGACTGGTGCTACACTAGTGCTACGAGAGCTCATCTCTCTGTCAATTACCTCTCAGATGTTTGCTCTAATGCATCTCAACAGAGATACCCTATATCCGGCGGCGGCGCTGGTGTACAGATCACACAGACTGGTGCTACACTAGTGCTACGAGAGCTCATCTCTCTGTCAATTACCTCTCAGATGTTTGCTCTAATGCATCTCAACAGAGATACCCTATATCCGGCGGCGGCGCTGGTGTACTGATCACACAGACTGGTGCTACACTAGTGCTACGAGAGCTCATCTCTCTGTCAATTACCTCTCAGATGTTTGCTCTAATGCATCTCAACAGAGATACCCTATATCCGGCGGCGGCGCTGGTGTACAGATCACACAGACTGGTGCTACACTAGTGCTACAAGAGCTCATCTCTCTGTCAATTACCTCTCAGATGTTTGCTCTAATGCATCTCAACAGAGATACCCTATATCCGGCGGCGGCGCTGGTGTACAGGTGTACTGATCACGCAGACTGGTGCTACACTAGTGCTACGAGAGCTCATCTCTCTGTCAATTACCTCTCAGATGTTTGCTCTAATGCATCTCAACAGAGATACCCTATATCCGGCGGCGGCGCTGGTGTACAGATCACACAGACTGGTGCTACACTAGTGCTACGAGAGCTCATCTCTCTGTCAATTACCTCTCAGATGTTTGCTCTAATGCATCTCAACAGAGATACCCTATATCCGGCGGCGGCGCTGGTGTACTGATCACACAGACTGGTGCTACACTAGTGCTACGAGAGCTCATCTCTCTGTCAATTACCTCTCAGATGTTTGCTCTAATGCATCTCAACAGAGATACCCTATATCCGGCGGCGGCGCTGGTGTACAGGTGTACTGATCACGCAGACTGGTGCTACACTAGTGCTACGAGAGCTCATCTCTCTGTCAATTACCTCTCAGATGTTTGCTCTAATGCATCTCAACAGAGATACCCTATATCCGGCGGCGGCGCTGGTGTACAGATCACACAGACTGGTGCTACACTAGTGCTACGAGAGCTCATCTCCCTGTCAATTACCTCTCAGATGTTTGCTCTAATGCATCTCAACAGAGCTGCTCTAATCCGCCAAACCACTCTCAAAAAAGCACATTTGAGGAGCACAAGAATTTTCCTCTGTATAAATGGATACAGGTGAAGAGATGCAGACACTGAAGGATAGCTTTATGAATAACAGAATGCCGTGTCGTTTTTAATGGCAGTCAATGAATAGGGATAACATTTATTATGCTGGGCTCTTATTCAAAGTTCTCTATTGCTTTTCACAATATTTTGTTCTTATGAAGCAGATTTCATCTACAAAATAGCCTTAGAACAAGGTTAAAGGAATCATTTTGCACTTTGAGTAAATTAAGATGCCAAACACATGTGAGGACTGTGCATTATTTATGTATTAATTGACTGTTGATTGTCTTAAAGAAATACAGTGGGGTACAAAGGTCTGAAACTGAATTGTGAATCTGGAAGTCTAGGTTTATACTGTATATATACACTCACCGGCCACTTTATTAGGTACACCTGTTCAATTGCTTTGTAACACAAATAGCTAATCAGACAATTATATGGCAGCAACTCAATGCATTTAGGCATCTAGATGTGGAGAAGACGACTTGCTGAAGTTCAAACCGAGCATCAGAACGGGGAAGAAAGGGGATTTAAGTGACTTTGAACGTGGAATGGTTGTTGGTGCCAGATGGGCTGGTCTGAGTATTTCAGAAACTGATGATCTACTGGGATTTTCACGCACAACCAGTGGTGGAAAGAGTACTGAAAAAACATCCTCAAGTAAAAATACCATTACCTTCCAAAAAACATAGTGCGAGTAGAGTAAAAGTACTTGTCCAAAAAACTACTTGAGTAAGAGTAAAAGAGTAGCCTATTTAAAAGTACTCATGAGTATTGAATAGTGAGTACTGCGCTGTGGATTCAGAGACAGGGAAGTAAATCTGAAACTAAGTCTGTCTATCCATCCATCCATCCATCCATCCATCCATCCATCCATCCATCCATCTATCAGAAGGAAATAGTGTGTGGTCCAAAATTATTGGTAAAGTAGTCTAAGACTTTTAGACTCCACTGCAGCTGCCCACGCATTTGTTTTTATATGATGATATGAAGATATATGGGTAGCACTGTGCTGTAGAGAAATAGGTTGAAAAATTGAGATGAGGCTAGATATCTAAGATTAACAGTAAGAGGATCCAAACTCCTACACTTACATCTGTCCCTCATCTGGCGCTCATTTATCAGCTCTCTTCACAGCCATCGTCAGAAGACAAACGTCTCTCTCAGGTGTGGGTGAAAATGAGGAGAGGTGGAGGTATTAGTCAGTGTTTCGCACCATCTAATCTGCAATCGTCATCAACACAGCCACAGTTCCCAAAGTCAGTCGCTGGCTGACAGCTGCGTCTCTATGACAACTGTCCCTCTAGAGTTTAACCGCAACCCAGCCACTTAACACTTCCACCCTCAGGGGGGCCTAATGGACAGGTGCCCACTCCCTCTCCGTCTCTGCATCTCTGAGGTGCCATTACACCTCCTGCTGTTTTAACACTGTCCCTTCCCTTGTTCCTGCCATCATACATCTGGCAGAGCTGTGCTTAGAGTCACTTTCACTTAGACACGCCCCCTCCCAACGAGTCCATTCATTAGCAGCCAGCGGGTATAGAGAGAAAACGACTTGAGGCGACGAGAAATCGAAACAAATCGTATCAATTAGGGGCAATATTTCTGCTCTGTAATTGCAGATGTGATTAGAGGCAGAGTGCTGGCCGTGGAAGTGTAATTCACCATTTAACAAACCACTGAAGGGACACCTGCCTGTTGTGGCTGTGTAGGTTAATCATTCCTGCACTCTTGTAGCTTGTTTGCACGGTTAAAGGACATATGCAGACATCTTTGCCCTCAGCTGGAAACTCATTAATGACTTGCAGAATCTGAAACAGAGGAAACATGACTGCATACATCCATGTGAAAACTTGACTTTCTGTATCCAGTCTGCCTCTGTATCTAACTCCAAAAACGACCTTTTCACTGCACAGAATGAGGGCTGGTGTCAGTAGAATATCAACAACTTATATTTGTATGAATTAAGACAGAATTATTGATTAATAAAGACTTATTTTCATGTGATCCCAGTATGTTATGACTTATAGGTTTTTTTACCATAGTGCATGATTGAGCATAATCAGCTCTGTAGGCCTGTGGCTTATCTGACATGTAAACTTGCTCAGTAGCTCACCTGGTATGGCACTGCACTTGTGTCGCGGAGTGCTTTGAAACACTAGGCAAGATAAATGAACTTAAAGACTCGAAGAAACAAGCTAAAATAGAATGCTTTCTTCAGCAAGTGGGGTTTTATTCGTTTGCTTTTCTTTGTTACTTCTAGGTTTGTTGGTAGGTTATTTTCAAACAGCAGTAGAGCAATAATCTTTAACGCTATTCATCGGACATTTGATTTCTGAACTGGTGCTTACATACAATAACCCAATGTAATCAAACGTTACCAGATTAAAATCTGTTTGGACACTGAACATTTCACTTTGACAGTGTCGTGAAACGTGCAAGAAGCAACAGAATCCAAGCCTGGGGTGTAATTAGCTCCAAAACATAACACCATAAACGTCATCCGTATCATTTGTGTGCTGTATTTCACTTCTTTCAAAGCCATATGAAAGCTTGATGGTGAATCACTGACACCAGAACTTTAATTTCTGCAGTGAATCTCTTTCAAAATGAACAAATGTGCGAATACTGCTTTCTTTGAAATGAAATTAAGTGACACTAATCCAAGTTGTTGTTGTCTTAATGTAGCCTAAATCTATGACTAAATCATATATTCTGAGTATCTACAGTGGACTACAACACTTCTATACTTGAAAAAACAGCCACATGAGGCACATTTGGATTCACAATCTTTTAGTATCAGTCCTTCTCTGAGGCCTGGTAGTTTAATATGCGTATTTATTCTCTTCACTGGGCCTTGTCCTCATATTCTCGAACAGCTTCGATGGCTTGAGTCGTGGATTACAGATCCCTCTGAATATCATGCTGAAATGTAATTTATTCAGCACAGCCTCTCATACAAATCCCTGTACAGATGTTCTTACCGTTTGTGGCCTATAAGACCATGATTAAACCGTTATGCTTTGTCGGGTTGCTACAAATCCCGTTTTAGACTCTCATACAGATGTTGAGATGGCTTTGATCAGATGTAGGCCTATTTTGATCATTCAATTGATAATTGAATTATAAGTAGGCCTGCTCTATGCAACATCCATTCCATGTATTGGGGAAAAGGTTCATGTTAGATGGACATTAAATTGCTTTCGCTGTAATTGAACTAGAGAGGTGGGCTGTAAGGAAGCGTTATCTTGATGAATCATCTCAATGATTTAGTAATATTACACTCAATTTCAAAACCAGTAGGGGGCAGTGAAGATCAGTGTGTGGAATTATCACTGTATATCACAGTGACATAAAAACAATACAAACCTTTGCACATCAACTGTGAATATAATGAACTTGTTAATTCAAGCACTTCCGCTTCATTCGAAACGTCCGGCCCTATCAATAACACCACCTCTGCTCCATCTGGTCGAGTTCAGTCAAAAGCTATTTTGTTAAACGGAAGGAATTCATTGCTCAGAAAAGCACACAAAGATAAATACTCTGCTATACACACATGTGGCAGACTTCAGATGCAGCAGGTGAAACATGAGCCCGTGAGACGCAGGAATGAGACAGGAAAGAGCCACATAGACTTCCTCTCCCCCTTCCCATGCAACCGAAGTGCTGAGTCTGAATATAAAGCAGTCGCACTGCCAGTCTGCTCCACAGCAATCTGCATTAAGATGAACTGGAATTAGAAAACAGGTTAAACCAATAACAACGGAAAGAAGGTTGCGCTCTTTATAGTGTTTTCTTGTCAAATTGTCACATTTGCATTTTAGCGTAATAAACAGTATCAAACATAATCATTTCCACTAATTACTCAATAAATCAATAATAATAATACAAAATGAGAACTTTTTTTGGGAGTGAGGCATTTATGAAAGACAATGGGGCAGAAATTTAGAGGTAAAAGTATTTTTTATGTAAAAAAAAACTTATATATAAACAATTACATTTCCTGTAAAAAAAAATGGGGTTGGTTGGTTTTATTTATTCATTTATTATTGTTTTATTATTATTATTTTAAATAATAATTTTAATAGAAAATATTAAATTAATAAAAACCAACCAACCCCAAATTTGACTAAATAATATATTGACAGCATCTGAATTTTCAAAGCCATTACTCCAGTCTTCGTGTCACAAGATCCTTCTATTAAATCATTTTAATAAGCTGATTTAAAAAAAAAAGTTTCTTATTATCTATGTTGATTTTTTTTTATGTTTTTTGAAATCATGATATTTTTGCAGGATACTTTGATTAATAGAAAGTTTAAAGAAACAGCATGTATATATATTATTTGAGCTGTAAAGCTGTAAATTGGTCGGTTTAGGTGTATGTTTGCTTGTCATGGCAAGAAAGATGTCAAATTGGACGAGAGTTAAACAGAAAAATTCAGTAATAGATTTTCTTCCACACTAAAATCTTGACGTGTTGTTTATATCATGTGGCTGAGCTGTTGGGAAGCATTTTAGCATTTATGAATTGGTCTCATTCACTTCCAATGTAACTAAACGATTAAAATTAAAACTAGTAATTATTTTCAACATTCAATTCAAATTATGACACAAATGCTGTCGATTAAGTTTAACTTGAACCCAGAATATTCCTTTAATGACATTCTTGTCATTTCAAAAGCTCGAACTGTTGCGATCACTTCAGATCTTGGATTCCTTCAGATTATACGAACCCTAGACATCTTTTGAAGTATATCTGCCACTGAACGGCCTCGCGAGGCTCAGAGGGCAAGAGGGCAAGACCGCTGGGGTGCGAGGGTGGGAACAGTTCAGCAATCAACACACTTCAGCCGGACTGCAATTCTCAGCAGGCCCAATCACGTTAATCAG